>OMNN01051596.1:0-24083 GCA_900302755.1 Chromis chromis | reverse complement strand
GACTCACATTTCATGATGATTAAGCAGCACGTGACTGAAGTGAAACACACACACACACACACACACACACACACACACACACACACACACACACACACACACATGTAAAGCAGCAGCTGTGAAAATTCAAAATTCTTTGGAGTACTTCAGATAAGAATCGCAGCTTCTTTGAAGACTCTGTACCGTGTTCAACAATTTCACATGGACAAATCCTCTGTGAAAACACACATTTTTCTGCATTTGCTATAGCCTTACACCACGATAACGTCTCAACTTGACTTAAGATCATTTCTCACCCACATTTGTAACCATCATCCGGATGCAGCCTGTTATATTTTGACTTTTGACGTTAAAATAGGTTTTGGGGGAAATGTAGTTTTAAAATCTGCTCTGAATTATTAAATATAACAGACTGAGAAAGAATGATCATATTCATATTTTTTGATAATCTGTGTATTAAATGTCATTATTTTACACTTGCATAGACTGTAGTACTGTCTTTTATTTTTACTGATGTCAGAAGCTAAAGACAATAGCTGTAGTAGCCACTGGCTACGCTTGATTGATTTAAAATGGTTCAGAGGGTTTAAGGGTATTTAAACCCCCCCCCAAAAAAACAAAACAAAAACAAAAACAGTCTTTCTCTGTGGAAGTAAGTCAGATTATAAATCAGAAAGCAGTCATGCATCTATAGGCAGCAGGAATATATTTTATAGCTGACATAATGAGTCAACATTCATTTTTATTGTTTTTCCTCTTACAGTGTACTTTGGGACATACTGTAATTTGCATTTGCAGATTGTGCATGTCTTAAAAATGTTGCTGTGTCTGTCTGTCTCGCCCCCTGTGTCTCTCTCTGTAACAATGCCAGTAAAACTCTTGTATAATTACACTGGCTGGAAGCTGTTTGCTAGTAGTTGCACACATCAAAACAGACTAAGCGTTGTCAACATAGCTCATTGAGAAATGTAAAGGGGCAGTCGGAGAATACAGAGTAAAGAAGGGACCTAGAGAGAGAAATGTCTGAGCTCAAGGGCACACAGACAATGTTCGGCACTCCAAGTTTGCAAGACCCACCCAGGACTTTTTCTAAAGAGAGCATTCCCTAATTATATATACAAGATTTCTTCTTTCCTCCCTTCTGTTCTTTTGTTGCTGTGCTCACTTATGCACCGACATTGTAACACACAATATGCACATAAGCCTAGGTGCTTGAAATCAAGGTCACTCAAGGTTAATGCATCTCACCGTGATAACAAGACTTCATCACTACATGTTCCCATTGTGCACCAGGATGACTCCTAAGGTCATAGATGACATTTCTGACCGAAGGCAGCCCTGTAATCTTTGTTTGTGCTGGGTTTAAGCGCCACACACATAGACACATGCATACTGTGAGCGTGGTTCTGGCCCAGCACTGCTGGTTGCCTTGTGAGGAATGGCTGATTGTTTGGCTATTAATAGCCGGCCTGACCGTAGAGCCTGACTGGGATCTGTGGATCAGCTCAGAGAGGAGAGCGCCACACTGCAGGCTTTAACACTCCAGTGTGTGTATGTGTAAGTTTGTGCATCATTTCATGCTTCCTTTGGGATGTTCTTATCCACACAGCACCTTTTGTCATTGTTTCCAACATCCTCACAACTGCTAATTCAGCCTTTGGTAACGCAGTTCATCTAAAAAGTGGGCTAAATTGAGGCCTGTGTTGCATTCTTTTCATTTTCCATTTTATTCAGCTGGCAGACTTGTGACTTGACTTCAGGTGGAGAACTTGTCAAAGTGTCAAACTTTTGTTTCTTTGATTTGTGTGTGAGTGTTTGTGAGTGGGGGAAGGGGGCACTGCCAGTGGCACAAAACAAGTCAAAGCTTTGTTGTATTGGTGGAAAAAAACAAGAATACTGTTGTTCCCATACTGTCAGCATGATCTAGCTGCGCCGAGTGCTCACACACACAGACACACACATACACACACACAAAAGTTTGCTTGTCTCTAGGAGCCATGACCAGTTGTGCCACATTTATTGGCTAAGACCAAAGTAGTCATGACATTGCTTGTGTCTCTGTTTGGCAGGGAGTGTGCGTACATGCACATGTGTTTGTTTGCATGTGGGAGAACACTGGCACACATTTCACCACTGTCACTTTCCTCCAGCCGAGGAGAAGGCTGAAGAGCAGGGGATGGAGCAGCATTATATTCTGCAGTTCCCGCTCAATTCTTTTCTCTATGCATCTGATGAAATTTACTCACAAATAGCGCAACTAAAAGTTTGTCCTTGTATTGTATTATGCACTTTCCTGAAATTTTCTGCAAGACAATATACCAGCTCTCTGTTTCCTGCGCTTTCCTGCTTCATCTACACCATTTATACCATTTACTCTTATCATCAGCTGTTTTTAATCCTCTGGGAATTAGACATCAGTGCTCTTTCCAGCTCTCACTCAACATGAGATCTGCTGCCAGCTGCTGTTTGCAGTATAGTACTCTAAAGAGGATAAGGCCAGTGTATGTGTAGCGTGCCATATATGCTCCATAGACACTTTTTGCGTAAGACTACAGACTGTGACACTAGTTGAGTTTAACTCCAAGGCTTTGATTCTCCTCCCTTCCCTCTGGCAGCAGCAGCACGACTCTGCATGAGTCAGTGTGGGCTACAGCTGATGGAAATAAAATGAGACTGTGCTGAGCAGGACTGTAGCGTCACAGAGGCTGTATGAGTGGAGGAGTGTTGGGGGGTTGACTTAATGACGTGGAAAAAAGGGTTTTATGCTAATGACTGTCTAAATTTATCTCTCACTTTGTGTAGACACACGCACACACACGCACAGACAGGAGCCCACCAGTCGCAGTGAGTAAGGCTTGAATAGGGAGGCATACTGCTCTTTGCAGAAAGGAACTATTTTAGTCTCTGGGCGCTAAACACAGACTGTGCACAGGGAGGGGAGAGTGAAATACTCTTTATGAAAGGGGATATTACCCCTTGTGTATGTGTGTGTGTGAGACAGAGATGCTACTTAGGCCCATTGAAGGAGTGAAAGTCATTACCCCAGCAAAAAGCTCTCCCATGGGAAAGATGTCCGGCACCTACAGAGAGCAGGTTAGACTCAACAAGCCAGTTTTATTAAGATGCTTATCTCTATTCTTGCCCCCAGGGAAACCTTATGCATTGCATTTTCTCCAGCTTTCTCATCATACACACTGACACTGACGGGTAACTAAATGTGTCAGTAGTAAGGTCATTCAGGCTGGATGCAAATTGTGGCTATACCGATGTATCTGTAATAGGCCAATATTGGTCAATAAAATTAGATGACCAATATATCAGTTAATGTATAATAATGCAATTTATCTCTTTTACATACTGCTGCCATTCCCGAGATATGTGTATGTTCCTTTTTAAACTATTAATTCAACAGTTTTTCTTCAGAGGCCTTTCATAGATTTCCATACAAACACTGCCATTCATGCCACCTGTGGTTTGTTGGCTATTAGCTACACTAGCACCATAGCTCTATGGACGTCAGTGTCATTCTGGCAGTCAAGTGTAATACTCCTTTGGTCCATGACTGAAGTATTTCAACAGGTATCGGATGAATTGCCAGAAATTTCACTTTTCATCTAGTGCCAACAGTCGGTTAACTGGTTGAGTAAAATGGCTTGACATCCACTTAATAGTCTGGCACAGAATTTGGTCTATGACTTTTTTGATCCCTAAATTGCTCCTCAAGTGCCAACGTCAAGGTGGCAATTTTGGCTGGTGTCCTGATGAAGGGTTTTGTATGCACCCAACACTTGCTGAGTCATTTAGTAGGTAGTATCTGGTGATACCGATCCAATACCATGTCCCTAGATAATACATATTTCATATATTGTAGATTAGTTGCAGTAGTTGCGACACCACGGTTAACCACTTACTGTTTAATACTGTAGCAACACGAGGAGGTGGTCATTCAGACTACAGGTAGTTCATGTTAGGAAATAGAGAGCATTATGGTGTTTAGCTAGCAACAGGCCACCATGTCAAAGTCTTCAGTGACGCTTAACGATCCCTGGCCATTGATCCAAATAGAATATGTAACTGATCTCCCGGCCCATATCATATGAAAGTAAACTAAAACAACAATACCAGTATGTGTCCACTGTGCTCAGTTTGTTCTATCAATTAATCAACTATTGATTAATGATGCCTCAGTCCATTATGCATCCTGCCACAAGACATCTGTATGACAGCAAATGTAAATACAGGATTGGGCTTGGGGTTATGCTGATACCAATCAGTTGAAAAAAAAAAAAAAGCCCTGATAGGCCCCGATCCCAATTTTTGAAATCGGTTTGGGACATCCCTAGTTTTAAGGGAAATATCTTCAAAAGTATTGGATGACTGTGAATTTTAAATCAGATATTCCCAGTTCCTTCAGGATTAATAAATAACTTTTGTGATCTCTGAACTTTTAAACTGATCGACATCATGTCCAAATTTTGCTTTGGGTTATTAGCAAATACCTGCAAATAATAATACAATAATGACCTTCCTATAAGCCTCAGCTGGACTTTGTGTTTCATGCTACCTTGCAAATGTTAGTAACTCATTAAACTAAATTGGTGATCATGGTAAACATTATACACTAGCAATTGGTTAGTATTTACCTCAAAGCACAACTGGGCTTAAAGACATCCTGAGAGAGTTACTAGCAAAACTGTAGTTTCTTGCTTTTTTTTTTTTTAATATAGAAAAGGATACAGGAAAAGCCTTGCCCTGTGTAAAAATGACTGGCCATCCATCTGTTAATTCCTGTGCTATCCCTCCTTTCTTTCTTTCGTTACAACTCTCCAGCTGATGAGTTAGACTAAAACTCAAGCACAGGGAGAAGGAGACAAGTTATATGTAAAGTGCCTTTTTGGCTTTGTATTCAAATCATGATTGCAGGTGAAGGCATTCTTTCAGTGATGGAGAGAAAATGTAAAAATAGGCAAAGTGGTGTGCGAATGAGGTGAACAGTGGCGCAATGCTCCAGCCCTGAGGGCATTTATGTTTCTCTCCCTCACACGTACACAGGCACACAGACATGCACACTGTATTTCACTCAATAATGAGCTTCAGGACGCTGGCTTATCTCTGTCTTCCACTGCATTCACAATGACTTCCTCCCTCCCCTTCAGCTCCTTCCCCTCTGCCAGTCTGTGTGTCAGTCTATAATGTAGCTCCTTAAAGCCGAGCTGAGCTGAGCCCTGTGCCACAGCTGCCAGGAGGAACTGCCTGACAGCTTATTGCCCCTAATCGCTCACTGGCGCCTGCTACCCATCAAAACATCTGCATGTTGTCTGTTTCCCCAAGTCTCTCTGATCCATACACACTGCAGTTATATGTGATTAATGTGAGTCGTTATTGTCCAGTATTGAGATAAAGTGAGAGCATGCTGAAGACAAAGAGTCAGAACTGTGTTTGAGCTCTGGGAGTAAATACTGTGTCAGAGGGATTTGTTAACACAGGTTTGAAGAAAGAAAAGAAAGGAATGATGGTCTCCGTCCTCTACCAAGAAACTTTGGTGGAGTTTGTAATGGATGAGAGGGGCAGGTTTCCAAAATCAGCCCTGGTTTGCTCGTAATTGTATGAATTTATGATTTAAACCACAGTCACACCTTAAGTTCATTCAGTGTTTTTGATCATCCCATGCCTCCCCAAGTTGGCCCTCTTCCCACTATATTTAGTCTTTCTTCCGAGGAACATATTTCAGTGGGTTTGCTGCAGTGCATTTATCCAAAATAGCGGTTTTCCTCTTTCTGTGGCTCCCTTTGAATCTCAAACTGTTCTGCAGCACAGATCCTCTGCCGTACATTCTGAAACAATAAGAGCGCTGGCTGTACCCCAGGGTAAGTTTGACTTCAGAGTGAATCAATAATGGAAGAGGAGATCCATGTATTATGAATGAAGAAACAACGTACCCTGGCACTGGCGCTTGTCTATTGCAAAGTGTTTATTCAATAAACAACTATCCCAACACTGGCGACAGGCTGCGAGAAAACACATTTAGCCTCATCTTACGACAAATCCTGTGACTATCAAGACTGATATTGTTTCTTTGGCCTTGATCTTATTGTTTTTGTCATGCAGCGCATTATCTAACATTTCAATGATACCGTAACTTTGCTGCAAAATACAGCACGCGCCCAGGAGGTAAGAATACTTGCTGCATTTCCCACAATTCTTTGGATTTATGTGTAAGGCATCTTTTATGCAAGACCAAAATCACAGCTAGGATGCCGTGTTGTCACTTCACAGTGTAAAAATCACATCTGTGCGTGAAATGTAGCAAGTCAACTGGCATGTGGTCTCATTATGTAAGTGTTGCTCAGGTGAAAGAACTGTTTTAAAATGGTTGTGTTTACATTGACAGTTTATTTCTCAACTGCTGGCATTAATTCCACTGCTCTTGCATTGGATTTTACCGGTCTTGTATATCAATAGCTAAGGATGGGCTGTAAATAATTTTAATCACTCATGTACTCTGCCTATAAGCCATGATCTGCCAGCTACCTGCTGAGCTAAACACATAGCACAAGGTGGTTAGAAATACTGCACAGTGTGACTGTAGTTTTTAAGGTAAATGATTCAGATTAACTGACACATGATGCACAAACATGATCATTTGAATAGAAATGTTCCTAAATGCAGGTCTTAATTAAAATGGCCCATTGCTCCTCGCGATATCCTTGTATACACAGTGAGTGTGCTCGTTCATGCGTGCTCACCTGCAGCTATTCAATTCTCATATTACGCACACATGGTATAATGTGTGAATGTTCTCATGCGTATTGAGCTCAGTATTGTCAGTCAGTGATTGGAGAGCAGAATAAGACTCTCCACTACAGGTTTTGAAAGATTTCCCAGTTCTTTAATCAACAGAGTTTTCTGTCTGGTAGTTTGGGAGTGAGTGTAGCTTCAGGGCAACTGCGATCTTTGATAAACCAGCCATTAATCAACAGGTCCAATCACAAGTCTGCATAAAGGTAAAACAGCGGGGCTTTTCACAGTCGGACATCACAGGTTCCACGGATCACCACCGATGATGGATCTTTGAAAAACAAGCTCAGATCATCTTATCAGCAAACACAGACATGGAGCTTGAATGTTGAGACTAGAGCCCGACTAATATTTCAGCACCGATATCGGCGTGTATGTCGTGCGATATGCGCTGATGTGACCTCTCTCTCTCTCTTTTTTTAAAAGAACATAATGCGGAAAAGTTGCTTGTAATTACTTTCTGTTTCTCCTTCACAGCAGGTCTAACTGCATTGTTCACAACACTCTCAGCACTGTTGCAACATGTAGCAGAGTATGTATCACAGCTGAGTAAACAGTGGTGCGGAGTTAAGCTGTCTTTTCAGTATGTTGCTAAATAGTTTGAGAAATACATTGATAGGAAGTTAATAAAGAAAAAAAAACATAATTTTCCCTCTTAAATAGAACTCTAACATACTCTATGTGTATATACATATATAAAAAAAATTGCCCAGTGTTTGGTATAAGAAATTTTTACTCCTGAAAAGCACCAGCTCCAAAAATCCAATATTGAGCTGAGCTATAATTGAGAGGTTAATGTTTGATTGGCAGCATTTTAAAGTAATGCTGATCTAATCTGTTTGTTCTTGCAATATTGTGTTCAGCTGCTGCTTTCACTTGTCAGTTATGAGAAGTCCCTAAAGTCCCGAAAAAGGAAACAGAGTGCATACTGCATACATTTTGTCATAATGCTACAGGTTTTTCATCAAGTCATCTGTCGTAATCATCTAGTTCAATAGTAATTACTCATGCTTCATAATCAAATGGTTGCTGGTGTAAAAAGTTAACTGCTGCAGTGTCATTCTTCATGTTATATGAAAATTGTATGAATAGATATTTGACAGTTGGTCAGTCAGAGCTCTCAAGTAGCTCCCAAACAGCTTCATTTTGCTGCTGCCTTGAACAATACAGTTCCTCTGTCACGCCCTTCCACTCTCCCACATCAAATTCCTTCCTTACAAAGCATGTGTTGATATCCAGGGAGGGTCTCATTTCACACTGTTTTACTCTCAGGCTATTACAGAGACGGATGTTATAGTTCCTCAAGTTCAAGTTCAACTTGGAGTTTGTCATTACACTCACTTTAACAGCTGTTGTAATAGACTACCCACTGTGTGAAATACCTTCACTGCTATATTGCTGCTATATTTGTTGTTATATTTGTATGTTGTGTTATAAATGCACCAGAAAACCTGCTTTCATTCCTGCAGAATTTTTGCCTCACTAACTACAATAAGTTTGTGCTGTTTGCTGGTTTGCAAATGAGCCAGTCAGTCATCCTGTGGGCAGGCACACAGGCTCACAAGTCAGCTTTTCATTCAACCAACCAGCAATGGCTTTGCCACTAAGAGAGCAGCTTGAAGTAATCAAAGCGTGAAATGACATCCAAAGCTGTGGATTGGGGTAAACACTGCTTTTTATAAAAAAAGCTTAGTTGCATGAGATGGGAGAGTCCAAGGAGATGCGATTCGTTGTCATTACTGGGACATTCTGGCGTATTTTTAACACTTTAGATTCAAAGGAGGAGGTGTTATTGGCAGCTGAACCGAGGCCTAATTTTGCCAGACTGGTTATACTAGAGTTTGGCAACAGCAGTTAGTTATTCACATCAGTCAGGGAATGATTCAAATTGAAACTAGGCCTACTTACTGTATTATTCATAGTTGAATGATGGAAATAGCAGCCAGTGTCAATAAAAAACTAATCTTTATTGGCACATAGCTGGGTTGGGTTGTTTGCCTTAGATCAATAACGGACAGATAGATGACTTGTAGTTTGCTTTGAAATACCATTGAAAACCTTTCTGTAGCAACATCTTGATTAAAAAAAATGCAAATGGCCAGCAGATTTATTTATTTATTAACATAGTTTCAGTACAAGGCATGAATCTGATGTATTGCATATAGAGTTTTAGCTACAGCTAATTCTCAGCTCCTGTCCCTAGTTGGGCTTTTAAACAAATAAACTCTCCTCTCCTCTATACCCCCTTTCACCCTGTCTCTCTCCATCATTAAAAATGGGAAAAACTCCCCCCCAAAAAATATTTAAAATAAAAAAACTAAAATGGCAACACTTAACCTTTTTTGCGAAGGTTTTAAGATTAGTCATTGATTTTATTTCAGTTGGTAAACTGTCAAAACTCATAAGATTGTATTTTTTTTAATATATGGCAATGATGCCACCGGGTAGGTTTTATATCCATTATTTTTAGAGCCTGGTTGTATAATGAAGTAATTGTTCTTACTGTAGAAGGTGAAGCTTGAGCCCATACTATCAAAAATATGCAACCTGAGAAAAAATCATGAGTGCATGAAGATCTGAGCTACTTAGATTACTTAAATTTTGTTTGCTTCAGTTTGCATCTGGGTTAAGCTCAGACAGTTTGTTTCAGCTTCTCCTTCTGGATTATTTGTTAATTATATTCATTTCAGTCCCAATTGGGTTCCTCCCCTTGAACAATACCACCCATAACAATAAAAGAACAAAAGAGGCCAGCTCTTGTTGTCAAGGTTGTGTGTGTGTTTGTGTATTCATGTGTACTTGGAGAAACAAAAAGCCCTGATATCTGCTGCCAAATACCATCTGAAATCAAACACTCAGGCTAATGCCGCGGGTGATTTGTGGCTACATCTCTTAGCCGGGCAGACGAGAAGGCCTATGTACTTAGGGCTATATCTGTCCCTCTCCCTTTCTCTTTCATTAATCATGCAGGATCCATAGATAATGGATGGTGCGCATGGTGTCTCTAGCCTTTCACTGCTTACCGGCCAGACGGATCTGTTAACATGACCTATATACATTGGCACGCCATTGTGTTTTCAGACATGCATCACTTAATGTGACATCAAACAAACGCGAAGGGGGCTTAGCGGATGAGAATCCATTTCACCATTTTTACACTTTTATCTTCAATGATGCATTGAATTAGTTTTGTGTCTGCTGTGCATTTCCTGCATTTGCATTCGTAAAGGCAGAGAGGGCTGACTTAGAGAGGAAATGAAGGAATAAATCTGCAATCTTTTACTTGTGTGTGCAAGTGTGTAGCACAATGAGAGTGACAAACAGCCCAGCAGCACAGGACACGTAGATCTTTAATAGTTGGACGCATCAAACATCATCCTTGAGTCATCTCTGTTTATGCTGAAAGATGCAGACACAAACACAGCACTGTATATTACATACAACAATGTCGAACGATGTGACTCCAACACTACTGCGCAAGGTTTGGTGGGCTGTTGTCATTCCGGTGTCAGAAGGCCTTGGGATAACAAAATCCAGTCAGAGAGGTTTCCATTGTTCTCTTCCTGATTCAGTCAATCTCACTATTGACAGGAGTAAAGCCTCTTTGCGGTGCCATTTAGAGACATTAAGAGATGAAATACAGTCTCAAACACCCACTCTAAGCCCTCTAACCCAGCGTGACTATGAAATGTCAAACGGAATGTGGCATCCAAAACCAATGTATACACAAAAACAGTATTTCACTTTCATTTTGCTTTTCAAAAATGGATATATTTTATGTTATTTTTTACTTTTAAGAAGCAATTTAGTACTTCTTAGTGGATCCTGCCTTTGTTTCATGCTTTAGCTCATTTACTCCAAATCCTTCACATGTAAATGAAACCCATAAAAATATATAGATCACAGTATTCTTACTCATTTTTGCACCTCTCTATGTGCAGGTTAACTTTGTGGCGTGTCAGCTGTTCGCCCTGCTGATGGCTGTGTGGTTTCGGCTCTACCTCCACCCCAGTAAGACCAGTCCCTTCATCAGGCATGTGGTGGCCACTCTGCTGGGCTTCTACTTGGCTCTCTTCTGTTTTGGCTGGTGAGTCACTCCTCTATTTATTCCGCTGCTCTTTTCTTGTCGTCGCTGTCCTTTTATCCTCAGCTCCTTCCTTCCCCTTTTCACAATTTCTTTCTACAATATTATGTTAGTGCATCTGGATTGTTTGAAAGTAGGGGGGCTGATCAAGGTGATCTGTAACTCATTGGTATCAGCCTTAACTTTTGTGCAAACCCACTGTCACACATGTTGTAAATTTAAAGAGGCTACCTAATATGTGCAGCAATATGAATCAATAGGTGATTAATTGAAAACATGTACAGCACACGTACTATTGGTAATGCCTTGATATTGGATATAGGAAAAATGTTCTAAATTATGCTGATGTGTTACGATATATGTGCACCGGCCAGGTGTCATTAAGCCTCACAGAAGATTTTGTCATGGTGCCCCTTAACTAGATAACCCCCCACAATGCTATCTGCTCGCCTAAGCAGAAGTGCCCGCCTCCTCTGGTCGCTACAGTATTAAACCATAAGAGGATCTACCTGGTGCAACTAGGTACCAGAGCTAAACTATAATAATTGAATTGTGTATTATCTAGGAAAATCATATTTGGTATCGGCAATTACTATATATGAAATAACTCGGCTTGGATCATCGGCAAAGAAGAAAACACTTGATTGGAATGTCCCTATTTGAAATGATACTGTTATTCTAATGGTTCATTTACATTTCCCAGAATGCTTCCTCATCAAACCCAGAGTGGTATACCTGACATTAATTCAACTAAATGTTTGATTAAGTAAAAAAAAAAAGGGGCAGATTAATTGGTAATTTAAATTATCTTTAATTGTAGCCTGTACATATATTTTTAAAATGGTATTTTGTAATTGCAGGTTTATCTTTTTAGAATAGTGAAAAGTCTTTGATCTGATGTTGGGACTGCACTGCATAAATGTCACGTACATGATCACAGAAAAATAGCCTAAAGACAAAGAAACTAAACAATAAATTAAATATTTATCTGCCAGAGTGGGAAAGTGTCCCCCATGCAGCCCTGATTATTGTGCTGGCTTGCTAACGTGCTGGATCCCTCCATGCATTTCACTCCATGAAATAGCTAATGGGTAAATGTCTGTCTAAATGTTTCAATTTAAGCTTTAGGATGGATAATGGTGATTTTAAATAAAAGGTTTGATATTTAAAGCGTGCTTCATTCATTATTTTGTTTTTTGATTTCTGAAACACCCCACTGAATTTGCTGTTTGTCATTCATCTCTCTCTCTTGTTATCATTCTACATCTTTCCGCTTGGCTGCTCTCTGTCCACCATCATCCTTGTTCTCTCACTCCTGTCACTCTCCTCTCAGCCCTTCCCCTCTTCACCCCAGCCTCATTCTCTTCATCCTTGCCAAAGCAAATGGGTCGATCGGATAGTAACTGATATCCAATTAGAAAGCGATTGCCCTGTAATAGACAACCCACTGTACCTCTGGCACAGTGCCTCTCAGAGTGTCACTGTGTGTTTGCGTTTGTGTGTGTGTATAGAAGAGCAAACATAGGAAACATTAGCCAGAAATCAAGCCAGCCCAGCTAGTGGGGAAATGCTAACCAGACGAAGTGCTACCTGGTCATCACAGAGGCTGATTCGGCCTTATTTCACCTCACCAACACATGATTCATGTTGCATGATCCAGCTGACACTGAGCTGCTGGTGAACAGTATCATTTGTTGTGGATACGTAGGAGAGATAGTATAGCTGATTTGTAAATCTGAAAAAGGATTCTCATCTTGTCAGTGTCCCCTAACAGTGACTCATATTGCTAAACTAAGGCATGCACTGATAAATAGAGCAAATCTGTCATCTTGCGAAACATATTTATGTTAAAAAGGAGTTTAATATGGGGCTTCGTGTGACTAGATGTCAGCATTGGTTTCCATATGTCTAAGATGTTTTACTTTATTAAGATAATCCTGCTAATTTTTTTAATGTTTTTGTTTGAAACTTTTCCTTTTTATCCCATTGTCATGAAACATTAACAGAAAAAAATGTATAAAGAGATAAAAGAGGAATAAAAAGCTGCTGGATACACCAGTACCTATAGGCACAGGGGGATAAGCAAGCTTATGAAAGGCTAACTTCTGCAGAACACGTCACCACATCCTCACCACAACTTGGCAAATCAGTAAATGTGCTGTACGCTCTCAGAAAACAAGGAACTGAAGCATAGAATTACTCATACAGCACATGTAAAATGACTGTGCTCAGCTGTGAATGGATATATTAGGCAACCAAACTTACTGTAAAATATTTCTGTGCACCGGGAAGAAACAAAAACAAAAGAAAGAGACTAAAATGAAATAATAGAACAAATATTTCCAGTGTAACAAATGTGAAATGAGTCAAGATGATGTCAGACTTTGTTCTCTCTGTTTGGCCAACAGCCTATTTTTGTCCAAATGGGCCACACAGTCAATATGTGAAGTTTACCTCTGTGAAAGCCCACCAAAGCATTTTATTTTCCGCAGTAATTAGTAAGTAATTAAAAGACCATAAGCCCATGTAAATGTCTCTAAGTAGATACATTTTACAGAGGTAATATATAATGTTTATTGTACAAGGCTCAGTGCTCCAAGTTAGGCATTTTATGTTGCGCAGGCTGAATTATACAATAATTACTGGATTGAAAGTGTTCTTATCACTTAAATGTCTGATTTTACAATACAGTGCTATTTAATAATGCAGAGGGAAAGCTGAGATTATTTGTTAACTTGTTAAATAGAGTTAGGCTACAAAAACCTGTGTACTGCATGAATGCATCTGTGCACACACTTTTATTAACATGCATACACACGCATAATAATTTTATTGCACACACACACACTGTTCTTAGAGGACACCTGGCTGTCGGTCCTGGAGGAATTTCCCTCCAGATGCTGCAGAGTGTTGGTTTATTTTAGGATGTATTCCCGCTCTGCAGACACACACAAGCTTGTTTCTGAATGTCACTGGAGAAAACAGTCGGAGAGTTCACTTTAGGGTTTTTTTTAGACGGGAAAACAAATTTTCATGTGTGTTTAATACATTCCAGGCAAACAGGTTAGAAGTTACAATGTCTCTTTGTGTAAGAATTTTATAATGCATTTTCCCTCCTCCCTACCTGAGACATCACAGCGATCTTAACTTTTTATTTGCCGGGCAGTTAACTTAATTCACCCACCCTTATGCTCCCATGTTTCCTGCCAACACTTGATGCCCTTGTCCTCTTTGTTGACTCACTGCTAACACAGTGTGGCATCTTTCCTCTCCTGGAGGGTTTGACGTCGGTAGGATCACATACTGCGCCCTTGAAAGACCCATCCTGTAGCTTTTGCTGCTGTTGAACTGTGTCTTTGTGCCCTGTGTGTAGGAAAGGAGGTGGCTATATGGCCGAGTTTGATTAACACAGACACACATAAATTTACTGTGATGGTGCGATATTACTAATCCTTGCAGCTGGAAGGGATGGGAATCAATTAAGAACATGGTGTGATCGTGGTTGTCATTATCCTGCCCTGTGACTGGAGATGACAAGTTACTCGTTCCAAAGGTCCGGCCTCACATGGCTGATAGTGTGACTGTGGTTTTGTAATGCTGTAATTTCCCCTTTACTAATAGCAGTATGGGATGACAAAGCAGACAAATAGATTAAGTCTAGTATGAAGAAGGGCATTCATCTCAGAAAGAAAACACTTTCCAGTAAACATTAAAGGGTCCATATTCTGCTTTTTGGCTTTTTCCCTTTCCTTTAGTATGTTATGTCACTTTTTTGTGCATAAAAAAAGGTCTGCAAGCTTGCAAAGTTCATACTAAAGGGAGTTATGGGAGTTATTCCATCCCCCTGAAAACACTAGCACAAGCTCCTCACCTGCCTGAAATGACTTACTTTACTTATTGATGTCACAATGTAACACATTTGCATGACCTAGTGGACCCTCAAACGAGGAATTAGCAGCTGCCTCACAGTCTGCGCCGCTTCTGCTATATTCCTATACTCATAAAACTGGAGTTGCAGTATGTAACCATTGATGCCTCGCTTCCACCGGGCCAGTTGACCCATCAGAGCAGGCTGGCCTTTTCAGGAGGGGGATCTTAAAGAGACGGGAGCTAAAATGGTGTGTTTCAGACAAATAGTGAGAAGAAGTGCAGCAGCAATGTAGAGTATGAGAAGAATATTTATTTAATTATATAATTTGATTTAACCTCTAAAAACGTATCTCTGTTCATCAAAGTTATACACCTAGAAGTTTTTTCCCCATTAAAATCATCCTTCCCTGTCTTTAAATGGCCTAGATGTAACTCTACACTGTTGCCTCCAATTTGCAGATATACGTACTCCCTGCTTTTCTCATCATCTACCCTTTCACCACTTACAGCAGCTTGAGCACACCAGCTTACTAACAACTCTGCGCAAACAATAATTTAACAAACCCAAACCTGATTTAGAAGAATAATAATAATACACAAAGCCCCACACCCTGCAAACTGACAGGATTGGTTCCTTAGGTTTGTCACATATGAAACCCTGGAAGTCTGAATCTGTGTTTTTGAGATTGCTTCTTGTACACTGCAGTTTCAAGGTGGAAAGGCTCAGCCGTGGTGCTGACTGAATATTTCGCTTATGATATGTCTTCTAGCATATAAAAAACACCATATGGACAAGCCTTGATTTTCCACTGTCTTTAAAGAATGTAAATATATTGTAATAGACACTAAAAATGCAATTATAAACCTGTAAATAGACATAATATGGGCTCTTTAAACCATGAAACTATGTCAACAAAAATGCCTATGGTTACAAGATTAATGGAATTTCTTATCATTTATGTGTCTGTCTCTCCTCAGGTATTCCCTCCATTTCTTGGTACAGAGTGGTCTGTCCTACAGTGTGATGGTCTTTGCTGGCCTGGAGCACATGCACAAGTAAGATCAAAATTAATTTTTACATATGAGGTTTCCTACACGAATCATTGTTTGACCGCAGACTTTTCATAAATCCAGTCACCCAAATTCCTGTCAGCCATGTTCGATCAGATGTTGGATTGTGTTGATGCTTCATAGCGGTTAACTTTTTATTCATCCTCTGTGTGTGGCTTCATTTGTTTGCCTGTATTTTTTTAAGGCATACAAGGCCGGGTCACGATGACAGTGATTCTGCCCCCAGGCTTCCATCTGTGACCATAGCTCATCAACACAACCACACACACACATCCAGTCTCACATTGTCTTTAGATGTTATTTTTGCCAGAATTCAAGGTTATGAGTGCAGGTGTGTCGGTTTCCCCCTGGGGAGAGTACTTTAAATAGATGCTAAGAAAACATTCATCATAACAGCAACTGCCCTCAGAAGGGAAGGACTCAACACTCAATGACAGACTGAAAATGACAGCTTTGGTTAACTAGATGGGTGTGACATTTTTCCATATTTCCTAGAAGTTTGATAGTATTCCTTGTATGCTGTCTCTAGTTGTACGTAGGTGGATAAGCAGTCTCCCCTCCCTCTTACTCAATCTCAAAACCAGCTGTTACCCAAGCCAAACCAATACAACACACCTTCATTGTCATTAAAGTTAAAGTTCACCCAGTGCTCAGATGAAGGTTCAGCTGGAGGGCAGCGGAGGAGATGAACCTCAGAGGCGGGCCGCACTGATATGTTCATGTTTGCTGAGGCCGTTGAACCTACTGCCTCAGATTTTTGCATAACAAATGAGGTATTATCGCCGCAGCAGGCTGAGATTTAACTAGACCTCAGTGGTTTTGCACGGCCTTTTCTCTTTGCCCTTTGATCTTTAAACTACCCTTAACTTTGTTGAATAGGTAGTCTTTCACATATTTAAGCATGTACAAGAAGGTCAAACTTCCACCTTGCCTCATTCTTCAACATGGCAGGGTCCTTCTACTCTGTAATTGTCTTATTCTATCGAGGAACGTCTCTGTAATTAAGTTGTCATTTTCTTCTCATTCTGCTTATTTCTTTTCCTTTGTCAAAATCCATTGGAATTTTATTTTTCATATATGTATGGTATTACATTTATCACCATGATCCTTACCAAAGATACTGCTACTGAATGGAGATATGAGATAAATTAATTGGTATAGTGCTGAATATATATATTTTTACCTCCAATAAAATCTTCTGCTTTGAAACTTGCTGAAAGTAGCCAGTCCACACAGAAAGTGTGTTTTCCATTCCACTGTACACCGATCAGGCAAAACATTATGACCACCTGCCTAATATTGTGTTGGTCCCCCTTATGTGGTCATAAATGCTCTGAACTATTGGGCATGGACAAGAGGACCTCTCAGGGTGTCCTATGGGGTCTGGCACCAGGATGTTGGCAGTGGATCCTTTGGGTACTTTGGGTACGTGGCTTGTGCAGTGGGGCCTCTGTCAATCAAACTTGTTCCACTGCATCCTGTTAATACTTGATCAGAATGGGGTCTAGGAAGTTTGGAGGTCAAATCAACATCTTGGGCCATTGTCATGTTCCTCAAGATGTTCCTGATTGTTTGATGTTCTTGCCATGTGGTGGGGAGCATTTTCCTGCCAAGGTAAGCCAGTGACATTTGGGATTGCCATTTGCATGAGGGAGTGTGCTTGTTCAGGGACAACGTTTATTTGGGTGTCTAAGTCTCATCAACACGGATGCCAAAATCCACATTTTTCCAGCAGAATAGCACATAGTACCAATATGATCAATGTTATTCACTTAGCTGTCAGTGGTCATAATGTTGTGGCTGATCGGTGTATATATACATACATCTATATATATATATTTACCTACTCTACTATCACTAACTATATTACCATTATGTAAACCTAATGTAGACAAGTAGTAACAGTAGTAGGATTATCATGTCAAATTTACTGGATTAGCCATGATCCTGTAATTACTACTTAGACTCACTTTTAAAACTTGAGTTTGACATTTTTGGAAGTCAACTTACTGTATTTCTTAAACAGTTAGATTAAAATATTGTTACCACTCATCTGAATGGTTAACATAAAGTTAGCATTTTTCTTTCTTTCTCCTCTTTCTCCTCACAGTTTGTGGTAAATTAGACGCTTTCAGCAGACTCAACCTCTCTAGAACTCAGTGGCCGTGGCATGCTGCCATCTACATCCGCTCGCCTCCAGATCGCACTGTGAGCACCCATGGGTCCCATGGAGGGGCCATGTTGGACCAGCAGGGGGCCTCGGAGGAGTCCTCGTTCTGGGTCCTGGCCTGTAGTGGGGCCCTGGTGGCCCAGCGGAGGGTCCTTGTGGCTGCTCAGTGTGTGTTCGACAAGCAGCAGCTCCTTCACCCCCAACATGTGAAGGTTGTCGTGGGGCTGCAGCATCGGCTGAAAGACCTGCAGCAGCTCAGGGTACAACACTGTCCGTACCGAGGTTTCACTGATACTAAGATTACAGATTGTGATGTCACGTTATCCCGCTTTTGACGAGCTTTTGGTGATCAAATGACCAAAAACATGCTCATTATGGTTTGTACAGTTGTTTTATATCTTATTTCTTTATATTTATAACCTCCCAAACAGCCGTGATAAAGTCTTAAGCAGGGAGTGTAATAAAAGTAAGTTACTAACAAATATGTTTGAATAATGTAATAATACAAATAATCAGGCTTAATACTGCAGAAAGGTGCCATTATTAGTTGTTAGTTGGACTTTATTATAGAATTTCAGTGTAAAACAATCTTGTAAAAATGCCAGAGTACTGTTGTAAAGCTAGTAATTCAGTTTCTAAATGTGGGGTTTTTCATGTTATTTTATCATCTTGCAACTTGTTTGGGTGGAATGCAGGTTTTGTTGGGGGGGAAATGATATAATCAAAAAAAAAATTATGCTCTACATTGCAAAAAAACAACAAAAAAACCCTGCAAAAACACTGTAAAATTCCTGGCAGCTTGGGCACCAAGAACCACTATAAAATAATTAGCCTCAACTTCACACATTATTTTGTTGTTGTATTAATTTAGGATATCTACATGTGTAAAAAAAAATGAAATTACCAAAAAATATAGTTGAATAATGTTATAATACACATAATCAGAATTAATACTGCAGAAAAGTGCCATTATTAGTTGTTAGTTGGACTTTATTATATATTTTCTTGTAAAAATGCCTGAACACTGTTGTAAAACTAGTAATTCACTTTCTAATTTCAATAATTTACTGTTGATTTATGAAGTATACTGTGAGTTTTTACATGTAGCTTTATGTAAACATCTTGTATATTTGACAGGTTTTTAATGCTACAAAACTTTCTCCACCTATAAAACTAATGGATTTACCTGAGAAAAAAATGTATATATATATTGATCATAATTACAATAATAAACTGTTAATTTTAGTTTAAATCAAGTATAACGTGACATGTAACATTACATTAAAAAATGTGTTTATTTGGCAGGTATTTAATGCTAGAAAAGTATGTCCACCTTTAAAAGTATAGATTTACCTTGAAGAAAATTCACATAACCTTACATAAAAATATTGTATATTTTATCGATCTTATTTTTTAAATGTTATTTTGTAAAATCACAGTTATTAAAGAAATAGTATTGATTATAGTTGCAATAATAAAGTGTTAATTTTAGATTATATCAAGTATAACATAAAAGGCATATCAGCCTGCATACAGATATTTGACCGATAATGATATTTAGATGACATGGTGAGGTTAAAACCCGGTTAAATCAGTTTAAAGGCAGAATTAAGTGGCTTGAAATTGTCATTTCATGTTATCCCACTTTTGACCTTGGAGATTAAACACCCTTTTAATGAGCAAATTACCAAACATATGCTCATTATAGTTTACAGTGGTTTTATATCTTTTTGTTTTCAGGTGACAAAGAACACTAAAGTTTCCCATCACTGCAAAACCCCCCAAACAGCCGTGATAAAGTATTAAGCAAGGAGTCTTCATTAAATAAATATAATCCTCTGGATGAGTGTGTGTTTGTTAACGGTACAAGGAGAAATCCTTTGGCGTTCAGATGTGCACTTAAAGCTTAAATGGGATATGACCGTGTGTGATTTGGATGTGAAATATTTGTGCATCTTGATGCATATTATCTAATCTTGACATGTTTTCCAAAAACAACAAAACTTGGCACGTTCTTTGTGGAATCAGGCTCTCGCAGGTACTCTAACTTCCAACTTTTTGTCACTTTTCAGGTTTCAGACATTTCAGTTCATCCAGATTTTCCCTCCTCACCGGACTCTGATGTTGCCGTGCTGAAGCTGAAAGACAAAGCCAAGATCAGTGAGCGAGTGCTGCCGGTGTGTCTGCCCGAAACGCAAGGAGGAGAGGTGACAGCTCAGGAGGCTTATGCTGTGAGGTGGATTTTACCAGACAGTCACAAGCACCTCAGTCACTCTGTAGTCGTAAGCCAGACGAAGCTCGTTGAGCTGAGTGATGCAGCTCTGTGTGAGCGAGAGTTTGCTGAAGGAGGGTCACATACCGCCGTGATCAGCGACAATAAGTTGTGTGTCATTAGCAAACCATCCAGCTCTCCAAGCCCTTGTCCCAGTATTATTCCAGGCATCACGGTTGCACCAGCTGGGTTTTCATCTGTCCTGTCAGGTCACGAGGAGACTCAGGGAGCCTCCGGTGCAGCCTGGCAGCTTCTCGGCTTGGACAGTTTCATTTATGAGAAAAACAGCTGCAACCGGCAGAGTTACACAGTTCAGACACGAATAGCAAACTTTCGAGATTGGATCTTGGAGAACGTGAAGTAATTATACGTCAAGTAAAGCAGATTTTCAGTTTTGTAAATGTCAGAATTGGTGGAAATAGTGTCGATGGCACAGAAAGAGGCAGAGGGCATAACATTTGAGATATTTTGTACCTTCTATCCACAACAGTATCATGTAATCATGTCAATTGCTTTCTCTTCTCTCAACAACCCAACATTAGATGACTAAGATGCTTACAGATCTTTAAACGGTTTGTCAGGAATATGTTTTTAAGGTCTTTGGTGCTCAGTATCTCGGTTAATATCATCACTTCCAAGAATTAAATCTGTTTATTGTGGTATTTCTTTTTAATTCTCTGATAATCTTTAAGAGCTGCATGCATCCAGCTGCCTCTAGATTCTGTCTTAAACCAAAAGTGACTTGGCTATCAGCCTTTAGCAGATAAACTACTACAGTCTGTTTTGCATAACAGATGAGCTGAGCCCCTGTAGTTCCACCTCTCCCTCCTGCCGAGCTTTCTTTTGGCAAGTCACTGAATCTCTGCCAGCTTCAGGCCTCTTACCTCTGACTATCTCTGAGATAAACATTCTCCAAGAAGGATAAGTCATAATCTGCAAAGTCAGGCACACACTAATATGCAAATATGCATGAGTTTCTTATTCTGCTTAGCTGAATTATTTACTTTATTATTCAGTTTGCATGCACAGTTCCAAATTTCCCCCTCAAAAATCAATAAAAAATATATTTTATCTGCCTGATAAAGAGCAATGACATTCAAACAGCCCTCCATTTAGCATGCACCGAGAGATCATTTCCCTCATTTGCATGCATTTCTAAAGCTGTGGATGTGTGCACGTGCACGGCGGTACACCGTGTACTGACTGTTCATCTGTAAATATGAGCAGAACCTGTGTGTCTGAAGCGTGTTTGCATGTGAGGTTGCACCTTTCGTGAGTTTCTCTGCAGACTGTCCAACATGTGCTGTCATTGAGAAACACACTGAGAGGATTTGCTAAACTTAGCTCTTACTCCTGAGACGCAGACACCCGCTGTGCTCTCCGCGGCTTTGTGCAGGACACCTTTTAAGCCTGGCCAATTAAACAATGAGGAACTCAGTAGTCGGTCCCTGCAACTTGTAAAGTGAATTGCCGACAAATAAAGGCAACTGAGTGGCAGCTCAAGATGTGCATTTCTGCTATAAACAACATAACAAAGCAAATGCGGGTTAAAATGCATCAGACTGCAACATTAGTGAATCTTTTGCTCATCCGAAAATTGTCGAAAACACTTACGCAAGCTAACACATACTAATAATCAGGGCTGGAAAATCCTGGTCCCCGAAAGTAAAAATCCTTTTCCGTTTCAGATGTTTCCCTCTTCCAACACACCTGATTCAAATGATCAGCTCATCATCAAGCTCTGCAGAAGCCTGGTAACGATCCTGACCATTTGAATCAGGTGTGTTGGAAGAGGGAGACATCTGAAACGGAAAAGGATTTTTACTTTCGGGGACCAGGATTTTCCAGCCCTGGTTGCTTGTTTGAGTAGCGAGGAGAAAACACGCCAGAGATGCACTTTAACCTTTGATTCGGGGTCATGTGCCTCCAAATCAATTAGAGCTGAGGACCTGCATTCCACACTGATGTGGCAATGACCAGCAGGGCCCGGCCTGCAACAACGGCACAGAGCTGCATCCTGACAACATGGAAACTAACAGAAAGTGCAGCACTGTGGGGCGGACCCCTTATGCTGTGTGTGGAGATGAAAATCCATCTTGCAAAGCAGAAAAAAGACAGGCAGAGGAGGAATAACGGAGATCAGTACTAATGTTATCTTCATTCATTAATGATGAAGCCGTCACAAGACACAGCTATTGTTTCTGGGCTCCTCTCAGAACATGGCAACCTCACCTTTCTCTGAACCTCCTTTCTTTCTTTTAGAAATCGTCTCCAACCCACGTTTTCCTGTCATGCTGCATTTTTAATCTAGTTTTTGTAAAGTGTAATGTGTTTTATAACCATATGCTGTCTATCTAGTAAAAAGACATGCATGAAAGGTCAAAAGGTAGAAACATTTGCACACATGTATGTAGGTCTGAGTGTGTTTTGATGCTTAAGCAGACAGATGGAAGGTCTGCTGGGAGGAGGAGCACTGAGGTGAGGCATATGTAGGCTCCTACAGGCCCTTCGGCTATCCCACTTGACCTTCCATACACATGCACACACCTTTCCAGGGTAAGATATCAATTAATTCCATTCTCTGGATGTCTTCTGATGAGTACACAGTGACTGTACCCTCCTCCTGTCTGCCCCAGACCCACACTCATTCTGTTGTTTGTTCTGCAGTACACGCCTGCAGGGTTTAAGTGTGTACGGGGGCTTCAATCTGGATTTTTGCCTTTGACTAAAGATGAAAAGATGAGTCGATTAATCGCTGGAGAGAAAATAAACATAAAACTATTTGTTTTAATGTTTTGCATTGAGTGTGTTTTATAAAAAAATAGTTTGAACATGTTAGTTTATGTGACTTTTTTTTTCACCCAAGAACAACAAAACTTAAGCAGCTCAAACATCATATCAGTCACCTTATTGGCTTTAATTTAGTTGGACAGTTTATATTTCTTCAGTGTTAAATTGCTTTCCTGATTATATTTGGTCTGCCTTATTCTGACTCAGTCTGCACACCTGCACAACACTAACCTGTTCAAAAGGTACAACGCAAATAAAGTTTGATTGACTGGTTGAAACCATCGATCACCAACAATAATACAATCAGTAGCAGATAATGGAATCTGCATTTTCATAGGGCGGCTGTGGCTCAGGTGGTAGAGCGGGTTGTCCACTGATCGCAAGGTTGACACTGACGACACTGAACCCCAAGTTGCTCCCAATGGCAGGCTAGCACCTTGCATGGAAGTCTGTCGCCATTGGTGTGTGAATGGATGAATGAGAAACACATTGTAAAGAGCTTTGGTACCACTAAGGTAGAAAGGTGCTATATAAGTGCAGACCATTTACCATTTATCTATGAACACCATGGAAATCTAACAGGCAACTAACATATGAGCACTTGAGTTGCTTCCAGTGCATGTTTCTCTATTCAGAGTGCTGTAATGTGCAGTTTGACACCAGCTGAAATGCTTTATTTGGATTAACTCTGTGATTCATTTTTGCAGGAAAGATGTTTAGAGAAGCTATGAACTTGATTTCATGACTTTATCGTTATCAGCTGGGACAGACTGCAGCCCCCTGGACCCTCTGGATGGTGTGTAGAAAACGTAAAGATGTGTGGGGTGTGGGGAAGTAACCAAGCAGATTTAATACTCAATTCAAAGATACTTCTATTTCCCTTGAGTATTTTTGATTTCGTGCTCCTTCCTACTTTAATTCAGTTGTATGTCAGAGATAAATACTGCACTTTTTACTCCACTATTTATCTGACAGCATTAGTTACTTTACAGCAGATTAGGACATAAACAGTCCTGTCAGGATATAAT
>OMNN01051595.1:0-23236 GCA_900302755.1 Chromis chromis | reverse complement strand
TTGGTACTATGTGGTGTTCTGCTGGAAAACCTTGGATTTTGTCATCCATGTTGATGAGACTTAGACACCCAAATAAACATTGTCCCAGAACAAGCACATTCCCTCATGCAAATGCCAATCCCAAATGTCACTGGCCTACCCCCGCAGGAAAATGCACCCCACCACATGGCAAAAACATCTAACAATCAGGAACATCTTGAGGAACGTGACAATTGCCCAAGATGTTGATTTGACCTCCAAACTTCCTAGACCCCATTCTGATCAAGCATCAACAGGATGCAGTGGAACAAGTTTGATTGACAGAGGCCCCACTGCACAAGCCAGAGTACCCAAAGGATCCACTGCCAACGTCCTGGTGCCAGACCCCATAGGACACCCTGAGAGGTCCTCTTGTCCATGCCCAATGGTTCAGAACATTTTTGACCACATAAAGGGAACCAACACAATATTAGGCAGGTGGTCATAATGTTAGGCCTGATCGGTGTGTATATATACATATTTGTTTTTGGGTATCTGTGCCTTTATTGAGAGAGAGAATACAGAAACACAAGTCCAGATTCAAACCAGGGACTCTTTTTTTCTCCTATGTGTTTGGTTCTCTAACCACTGGATTATCAGGTTGCCTCAAGGAATCCATTCTTCACCTTGGAAACAATAGTGACCAGCTTGTACAAGCCTTTAATTATATCTCATAGTCTTCTTCAGTGAGCTACAGTAGATTGATCCATTGATGAAGACTGAAATGTGTTTAACATACCAAAGAAAAGTAATAAATATACATTTGAGGTGAGGTCACATTTTCATTAATTGAAGTCATGACCTAAACTGGATCCTGTTAACCTGAAAATGTTGCTGACTCACACAGCAGAAATCTATCTTATCATTTCTATTAGAATACTAGACTTGAGATTTCATCCCAGTTGCATGTATTTAACTAATAACATTAAGAGTCACAGCTTGATTAGAGACAGTCCTGACAATATGACTTGGTATATTTTTGCCTTGTCACCGGACTCCATTGTTTCTAAGGTAGCAGGGTTCAGTGATTTTTTGTGTGTTTTGTTCACTGGGTCTTTGTATAACAGGAGAGTAATGAACAGTGAAATGTAAATAAGGAAACCTGTGATAAAGCACCGACTCCACCACTGTTCTTTGATGGTTTGTAGGTTAGTATGTCTGAATAGTTTGTGCTCTAACCTCCACATACTGTAGCTTTCTGTGCGCTAATCCTGCTCCATTTTGAATGCTTGTGCGGCTTCCTGCTCATTGTGATAAAAAGTAACACACCCATACCGATACTGCACTTAATCTCCACCTTTAATGTTTGCCTTTAAATCCCGCACGTTCCTCATTAGCTGAGTCATGGCTGCGGAGAGGCCGGTAAGAGGTTTCCTGTGTAAAATGCTTCAGTGGCTCCAGGTGTCTGATATCCAGGTGCAGACCCACTTTGCCCGTCGCTCTACTATGATTAAACTAATTGCACATGCTGTGGGATCAACATGAGGAACCAGAGACCATGTGTTGTCTGTCGGTAATCGGGGAGGACCCACCACAGCGCTTTACTCTTTCAAATGTTGATTAGCTTTTTTCTGTGGTGGGCTTTTACGCCCACTTCCCCTAAATGTTGGATCAGCGTGAGCATGAGTGATCGGGGCCTTCACTACTGCCTGTGTGCATCTTCTTTTAATTCACTTTAAACTAAACACAAAGGTGCTGTTGAATCAGCTATAATGTGTCTGTTTAGATCGACGTAAGGCTTTCATAATGAAAAGGTTCACATAAAAGGAGTCAGAAAAATCCTGATCTTATTTTATCCCGTCTGTTTTAATCACCATGACCTGTCCCCGCGTCTTCTCTGACCCAGTGTCAGCGGGTTCAGGCTCCAGCCTCCTGCAACCCTCCACAGGATAAAGCAGGTAATGGATGTATTTTAGCTAATCAAGGGACGTTTTAATCACCACCTAGTTGTTAACCAGGTTGAGCAGGAGGTTTAAAAGCTGCTTTGGAGTGCTTTTTCTGAACACCGTACCTGTTTTCTAAAATGGTATGGGCATTATATGAGTTCCACTGATACAACTTTATGTATTGGGAAGTGAAGAATTTATGCGTCTACATTCATTCATCAGACTGTTCAGGAAAGATCCCCCCACATCAACCAGCTATATAATAATATGTCATTTTTTATGATAAGAGGTGTTGTACCAACAGATAAAAAACATCTTAGCAAAGGTTTGTATTTGCAGAGTACATAAGCCAGTTGTTCCACATTATATCTGAAGTCTCCCCACCCTGGTAACATCCCTCCATTGATGGTTAATTGCTTGAGAGTAACTTTTGTGACTCATGATACAAAAACATCAGGCACGTCTGTTGGGAAATTCCACTAAGTGAAGAGTAACAAATAACAGTACTTTATTCTGCAAACGGTTAACAATAGTGCTTTATCTCACTCCAGTTTCAGGCAGGTCTTCCTAATGTTTAAGCTTGTTTTACACAGTAAAAATCACACATGAGATATGTTTCATCAAGGCTCACAGAAGACAAAAGTGACACTCCATGAAAATATGAAAGTAGGAGTTTGTTACGCAAATCATGCCTCTAGCCAAAATGCATCAGCAACGAAATTTTTGTAAAACATGAGTCATCACAGATGTTGTTTTTGATCGAGATTCACACTTTCCTACTTTAAGACCTGGATTACTGAGTTCGTGGACATTCTGTGACAGAGGGGAGTAAAATGCTAATGTACCCGCGGGGCAGTTTGCTTTACAGACAGTAGTCCAACACAAATACATACATCTTACACAAGCATAGTACAACATCCATATCTACACTGTCACATGAATCATGGGGAAAGAAAGACATGATGATATCTGGGGTAGGTTGAAAAAAACAATAGCTGATGGGACAAAAGACAATCTATACGTAAAAATCTGTCCTGATGGAAGCAGCTGGAAGTCAACATGCGAAGGACGTTGAGGGTCCAAAATAACGGCCTGTACCTTCAAGATGACTCACTTCATACAGATCCTTCACAGGAAGGATGTGGGAGACATGACGGCCAGTAGGTCTGCAGATAACAGCCACCACCTGCATTATTCTTCCTCATGTTACTACGGAGTCAGCAGGTTTTTGTCTTTGTGTCAGACTACATGGTTTGCACCTGTTTGTAGCCTTTGGAGGAAATCCTGACATAATACTAGACTTTGTGTTTGTGTAATGTGATACAACCTGTAATTTAAAAAGTAACTTTAAACTTTAAAAAGTAACTGGAAAGAGATATTGTAACTTTTAGGCTCTGTTGTGTAGGACTAGATGTTGATATACCTTCTTGCATACATGAGACACTAAGACTCTCATACTAAGGCTCTGTGGGATGGTCAAGTGAGTGAGGGCATCCTCTGGTTATCAAGTGGGCGCCCTCTTTCCGCGGTGTTTCACTGATAGGCTCACGACACCTCCAGAGGGTTCAGCAGTGAATCCCAGCATCCCAGGGTCACCCCCTAGATGCCATCTACTCATTTGAAGGCCCAGGTGGAGTCCTTTCTTTTCATCCACAGCCACTGGCTTCCCTTTTCAGCAGCTCTGGAGAGGTCCTTGATCGCCTGCCGGTGGACCTTCCCGCGTACTCCCATCTCCCGGAGAAGCCTGGATGTCGAAGTGGCTACGAACCCTCTGCAGCCTACTTTGACTGGTCGGACCCTCACCTTCCAGCCTCGCTGTTTTGCATCAGCGGCTAGCTCCATATACCTCAGCTTCTTGCGCTCGTATGCCTCCTCTACTGAGCTCTCCCAGGGCACTGTGAGCTCGATGATGTAAATGTGCCTAAGCGAAGCTGACCATAGCACCAGGTCTGGTCGCAGGTTGGTGGATATGATCTCAGGTGGGAAGCAGAGCTTTTGGTTCTAGTCTACCAGCATCTTCCAATCGCACGCCCCTCTTAACTGCCCAGGAGCTGGTCTTAAGGTGGCGAGACTTAATGTAAATCTGTTGTATAAATGTCATGACATACTATGGGTTAATATAGTTAAATGTTAAATATTAATAGATCCACCACCACGTAACGATGCTACTTATGCTACTTATTATACCAGCAGGCTGCGTATCCCACCAACTCTTATCTGTCTTACTTGTTGCTCTTCATGTGCTTGGCTTCAGTTTGATCCTGTTCCAAAAGAGAAAAGCCAGACAGAGTCACACACATCAGCCAACATCTGTGTGTGAATCACCTCAACCAAAAATGTAACTTGATAGTTGCGCAGCTGAGTGCTGTTAATCAGTGGACTTTAGGTTACTGAGGATTAACCTAACAAACGGCCTATTCCTAAAAATATTTAAGTTTGTCTCAGATATGTTAGTTCTAGATGTGCTGCCATTGATGAGCATTTTATCATCAGCTGCATTGGTGCAATTGTTTAATGAAATGTGGCCTAAGCTGTTAACAACTTACTTTACTGCTACAACAAAAACATTGGACTCAATCCTTTTAGACATTTCCAGTTTGGTAGTTCTTCAAAAACAAGTGCCTGCAGGAGAAGAGATGATGCACCAAAAAAAAACAAAGTCAAAAATATTCAAATCTATATTGAAACATTCATATTTCACTGTTGACTGTGTGTGTTTACTCTCCTCTAAAGCTCTATTTGCTTTGTTACAACCTTTTGTCTGGTATTTGGTGTCAGCTTAAAACATAGCCAACAAAAATAAACATGAAGGAAACAAATGATAGCTCTGGAATGAATATGGCGTAAAATGTTGATGCATCACAGCGTCGCAGGTCCAAAACTTTATTTGGGCTTTGACAAACAATCCCAACTCAAGATGAACAAACTCAATCTGCTGATGAAAACCATGTGAGAATTTCTGGGGGAAAAAACTAGTAAGTGGACCTTAAGTTTCCAAAGCCAGAGACAAACCTTAATGATTAGTATTGGAGTTAATCAGGCCTGTTTATACTGATGTTGTTTAAATATACATTCTTCTTGGTGACTCTCCATCTCTGTACCACTATCAACTATTTATTTATCGCCAAAGCATGACAACTTTTTGCAGTTACTACTAAATGTAGGCCTACTTGCTTCACAGGTGTCTAATTTATATAAGAAATGACGCACATTGAGCAAGCAGGTTGCTGCAACGTTTTTCAACGTCACAGGGCCGCTCTGACCCGTCGTGGACTTTAACTCCCAGCAGCCTTTGCGGTTGTTGTCTGTGTTTACAACCAGCTGACATCCGGCGTCTTCCCGTCCATTAGCCACCGATACCCAGAGTCAACCATAACGATATCCAGCTGCACTCGATATTTTCCTCATGAAAAACGCTCCCTGCTGAGTCGTCAACTCTGCTGAATGCAAAGTTCCATCATATTCATCAGATGCAGGTGAGGTCGACGGGGCAAAAATCGCCGTTGCATATTTAGTTAGCCAGCTAGCCCGACGCTAGCCTGCGATAGACGGATTGGTATAAGCTAAGCTAACGCAGCAGCTAATGCTAACGTTAGCACAAACCTGCTCCTATCGCAGGACTGTGTTTCGACATATATCCGGACGAAACTGTGCTTGTCGCTGTGCTTGGATGAACACATTTTCCTGCTCCTTTACAACATCAATTAGTGATTTCAAACGAGCTTGTTAGCTAAATGTAGGTGCATAAGAAACGCTAGCCCGCTAGCTTTGGGTATATGTTGGAATCTGACTTAAGCTATCAAGCTCGTCGCTGTCGTCGCTACCTGACCAGCTAAGTTTGGTATTTTAATTAGCTATATCACGGTGAAGTCCGCATCTTTTCTCACCGCTTATGTGGTTTCAGGTAACTAATCAATCGTGTGCAGGTTTGACGTTTGATTGATAGTGTTGTGATGTTAGCTGCAGCGACATGCTAGCCTCTGTGGATCATTAGCCTGTGTGCTGAGCAGTTACGGTGCCAGGCTGTGGGAATCAGCAGGCTCACAGTGTTGGTGTTGTTTGTGTCAGGGCTCTGGCCCCGTCTCCAGCAGCTGAAGCACACCAGTCCTGTCCTCTCTGCTCCTCGTCCACGGCCTCCATCCTCGCTGAGCCATGACCACCCAGAGGGATCTTGATATGGTGAGTGAGGCTTTGCCACCTTCCTTAAATCACTTTACAGAAGCAGCTCAGAGTCATGGTGGATTTCTCTGTGTGCTGGGGGCATGTGTTATTTAAACAGTCAATGATTAATATATTTGGCTGTCATGGTGTTAAAACATTACATAAACGTTTCCTCCAAGTTAAGATCATTTAGGTGTTTTGGTTTAGGGGTGGGGGTGGTTATGGATTAGCCAACGTCCCACAAACACTTAGCTGGGATAGTGACTGCTGTTCCTGTGAACACCATCTGTCTAATCTCAGTTAAAACGTTGCCCTACTTTCCTTTCAAGGTTTACATGCCAATTGATTGAACCCTCTTACTACGTCCTGCCCCCCCTTCAACTACAGGAACAGACAACACTTATTTAGACACACAACAGAAATAACAGTAGAAGTTATACAGAGAAAAACGGTCCGTGTTAATTATGATGCCAGGCAGCTGGCGCTCTAACCGGCAAGTATTCTATTAAATGTAATATTTTACAAAGGAAATCTGTAACCAGCAGATTTTGTGCATAATAATACATTTATTTAATCATTTATCAAAGACGAAACATGCCGATCAGTGAGACAGTCGGATGTTATATGACATTTGTTCCAGATATGACATTTGAAGGCATTGCCTTGAGGTCTTGGTAGTTGTGATGTGTGTTAATTATTATAGATAGATAGATAGATAGATAGGTACTTTATTGATCCCGAGGGAGACTTAATTTAATTTTTATGACATGTCTTAAACCAAACATTCCCTTGATCGAGAAAATAATTAGAGTTCTTACTTGTAGCCATTGAAACACAATCATCTTTCTATTAACAGCACACATCCTTCCCGTCACGGCGTTGTTTTAGATTATATTGTCAGATGTTTTATCGAGGACACGGACATCAGGTAAAAAGCCACAACAATGCAGAGTACAAATTTAATAGATCATCTTTCTTGGCAGCTATCCCGGGGCATTATCTCGTGGTTGGCTACGTTTTTAGGAAACTTGACCGACATCAAGAAGAGATAAGCCTCTGGTAGCCACGTTAACCCTTCAAAAAGTAATCATAACAGTGTTTGAAAGATTGAATGTCTTTGTTTGGATTGGGGAACATCGAGAACATTTGCAATGCAGGATGTTGCCATGGGGAAAGCAGGCAGATTTTACTCTGTTGTTATTTTGTTGGGGATGAAAGGGACGGGGACAAAGCTTGTTAATGATGACATGGGTATGTAACCCCACATTGAGGTTATTAAGTTCAGAGGGGGGCGGGGAGGGCAGAGGACGACCAAGAGGGGGATTGTATTTGTAAACAGATCAGAGAGTGGGGTTGTCCCTCCCTGACGTCACACCTCGTGGTTAAGTCTCTTTGTTCTCTCCTCTGTGATTTGTGAACCAAAGAAAGTTCATGTAACACCTTTTTAAGAAGGGCAAATGTCGGGGAAGAGCAGTCCCATCTGTCGGCTCTGACTCTTCAATGAAGACGTCCCAGTAGAAAGATTCAGTCAACAGGATGTGTTTTTTTTTAACCTAAATATTCTTTTGAAGTAGCGACGTGATTGATTAGAGATGATGGATTAATGGATTAGCAAGGACCAGCATAAATTAGACGACTGAGGTCCAAAATGGATCAATAATTTAGGTCAGAGTGATGTTTCAATCCTGACCATGTGCTGACTGTACTTGCAGTATAAAGGAGGTGGAGACAATAATATAAAAGCATGATTCTAAATTCTTTGCTATTGATATCTGTCTGACATCTACAAACTTATGGACCACACACTTTGGTACAAAGGTTTTGGAAATCAGCATCAATTAAAGGAGTCATACCTTAGTTTATTTAAATGTATTAAACCTTTAAGACCTGAGCCTCAAAATGTCCACCTGGTCTTTTTTTTCTTATTTTGGTTACAAAAGGGTCAGAAAATGTCCTGTGAGCGCTTGTGCCCATTTTTTCAGAAGAAACTTTCAATATCTGGCAGTTATTTACAATTTACTGCCTGTTATAAGAGTGTAATGATGGTTAAAAATGAAGAAAGACACAGAAACAGAATTTAGTGTTTTAGTGGGGAAAAAACTATGAAATTGAGCATACATATTTTTTGTTTTAAAAAAAAAAATCACATAGGGCAGTTCTCCACTCTCTGGGAACAAAGGGGCTGCTTCTAGAGCTTCCTGGGGGGGGCACAAATGAAAGCACTGTAATGACGCCATATTGGCTGTAAAGCGCAACGCCTCAGCTTTCAGAAACCGTTGGATTTTTTTGCGATAGCACAAACGGTGACATAATTACAGTATTCCAAAGTGCGCTTGCCTATCCCTAACCCTAAGCCATGACATAACATGTCATAGTTGACGGACTAGGACTTAAAGGGTTAAATTAGTTAAAACCTCCTTCCGCTCCTCCAACACCTACCGTTTCCTCATCCCCAGGACTAAAACCCGCACAATGGGGGACTGGCTTTCTGCTCTGTCGCTCCACGCTTGTGGAACGCCCTCCTGGACAACTTGAAAGTTTTAAAAAGGGACTAAAAACTTTTCTTTTTAGGAGACATTTTTAATCCTTAAAATGTTTAAAGTTTAAATTACTGTTGGTTGTTGTGTTTTTACCTGAGTATTAGTTGTAGCACTTTGACATTGTAAAGTGTTTTTTCAAATAACATCTATTATTATTATTATTATTAATAAAACATCTCTCAAATATACCAAAAGTGTCACAAACACATGTGAGTTGCAGTAAAAACAACATTAAAGCAACCCATGGTGATAAATCATATTTAACTAGAAGAGCTCCACTCATGTCAGTGATATTGGTCAACACCTGCACAGGTTTTGATTGTTACTACATCCATCATAATAGATCAGCCAAGCGATCCACTATATATGGATGCATTTGATCCAGGATAATTGCCAGTTGTCCTAGGACAGATTGCGATCGGAGTCTCTCCCAGGACAAACTCTAATTTATTTTAATGATATGATGTTAAAATAAAGGAGACAACAATATTCTACAAATACACTCCTTTTATGATCAAATTAATACATTCCCATTTATGAGTTTATTATACTTATTTACAGTATTTACAGTCTATTCTGACAAACTCCAACAGTATGTGGGTGGCACTTTGTTGAACATGGTAGTCCAGCTTTTCTTGCATCCCTAAACCTCACCTTCACCCTCACCATAATTAAAAGACTTCTATATTGTGTTGTTTTTATTGTTTTTTGTTATTGTCCTGGTAGAATCAACGTTTGTCCTGGGACAGATTGCCATCGGAGTCTGTCCTAGGACAAACGGCGATTATCCTGGATCGCGGTTTCTACTGTGACACATTGGTAGGCATTCAACTGGTTTGAACTTTGACTATTTAAATACATTTGTAGTTTGGAGTCCGTGTCCAAACTCAGTGACCCATAGACACCTACTTGGCATTGTTCCTGGTGATGCTCCACCGACTGTCTTTACTAGATGCACATTTTTTTGGATCGAGATCAGGTAATTGAGCGTTTGAGAGCATGCCTCTATTTGGTCTGGAAAAACTCCTTGATTGCTTGGTTTTTAAAGGTCAGAATCAATACATTGTTACATTTAATTACACGGATGCAAAATTAGATGACAAACAATACAAAGCAACAAACCATCATGTAAATTAATTAACCCTTTAAGTCCTAATCTGTCATTGGTGACATGTTTGGGCAAGCGCACTTTGGAATACCGTAATTATGTCACCGTTTGTGCTATCGGAAAAAATCCAACGTTGTCTGAAAGCTGAGGCATTGCGCTTTAGCCAGTATGGCGTCATTACAGTAATTTCATTCTTGCCCCTCCAGAAAGCTCTAGAAGCAGCCCCTTTGTCTCCAGAGAGCAGAGAACTGCCCTATGTGATTAAAAAAAACACACACAAAAAAAAAATGCTCAATTTCATAGTTTTTCCCCACTAAAACACTAAAATCTAATTCCGTTTTTGTGTTTTTCTTCCTTTTAAACCATCATTACACTCTGATAACAGGCAGTAAATTGTAAATAACTGCCAGATATTGAAAGTTTCTTCTGAAAAAATGGGCACAAGCGCTTACAGGACATTTTCTTACCCTTTTGTAACCAAAATAAGAAAAAAAGACCAGGTGGACATTTTGAGGCTCAGGTCGTAAAGGTTTAATCCGTATCTATCATTTTATGCATACAATCCTGAAATCAGATCCTACAGAGCATGAAACTGATGTGCTACAAAGCGTTTAGTTTATAGCCATTGCTAACGATGAACTTTTATCACTAGCTGGGCTTTTTACATACACAATTAAATTAAAATATACAGCTTGATTCTCATAAAACCACAAAAATCACAACAAAAACGCACAAAGTGACACAAAAATCTTGAAGTAAAACATATATATTAATAGAATTAGACTGTATAATTAAGCTAAATTTGACTGTTTGACCATAAGAAGGTTACAACGATGTTTATTGGTCTAATTTGTGTAATGAAAAGCACTTTGTACCGCTTGGTCGTGACCTGCATTTACAATAAGAGTTTGTGTTATTTTTAAATCTTGTAGAAGCAGTGTCCCACATGGCTTTTCTGATGTTAGTGTAATGTTTCGCCTTAAAGGCATGTTGGACAAAAGGTCCCCCTTTTATTTATTTATTAACAGACTGGTTTGTGCCCACAGGATAAAAACTGGAGCAAGCCCCAGTGTTAGAGACCCTCCCACACACATATGCGCGGTCCCCCTTGGGGCTACGCACTGGCCATGTAAATTTAATAACATGGCCCAGAGCTGTCTGGGACACCTGGGGTTATCGCATTAGGCCGACAGCCCGGAGAGGAGCAGCAGCACCCTGGAACTAAAGGGCCAGTGTTCTCCCCCTCAGCCCCACCCTTATCTGTTGTTGTCTCTGGCAACAGGGGCTCACTTCAGTGTAAGCCCTCACTGAATGAAGTCGCCCACTCAAAGGGCGGAGATCTGGTGTGGATAAATCTAATTAGACTGGAATGCCTGTCTCTTCGCAGCCTTCTGAAGGTCACCTCATGTCTGAAGAGGTTAGAGGAAGTGGAGGGATTTCAGCGCGTCTAATCGAGAAGAATTTTAATGGAAGTTTGGAGTTTGTGTTGGCTGCTGCGACATTTCTATGTACCGATGTTTAGATGTTTCTGTGTGTTGTTTTAGGTGCACCTCCGCCTTATCCTGGTCAGTGGCAAAACGCAAGACTTCACGTTCTCCCCGAATGACTCGGCCACAGACATCGCCAAGCATGTATTTGACAACTGGCCTGCAGGTAATGTTTACAGGATTCAGTTTATGTATTTCTAACACTGAACCACTAAGTAGAGCTGTAACTGTTTTGATAATGGGTTTAAGTAATTGTTTAAGAAAAAAGTTTAAATTCTCTGATTCCAGCTTCTGAAATGTGAATATTTTCTGGTTTCTTTACTCCTCTATGTCACTAAACTTAATATCTTTGGGTTGTGGACTAAACAGACGTTATCCTGAACAATAGAAAACACTAATCGACATCTTTTTCTGATATCAAAACGGTCAGTATTGGTTTATGGCAGATATACTGAAACCGGTGTGCTTGCTGGCTGATAAATTATAACAATTAGCAGTGCTGAGATTCCAAACAAGGTTTAAGGTGCTTTGAAAAGTCATGATTAGAGTTTTATTAAAGTTTATAGGTAATTTATCACCACTTGGGCTTTTACAGATACATTAAAATGAAACTTTACAACTAAATAAATGCAAAATACATAAACATTAAGGTACAATGAACTATACATAACAAAATGCATTAACTGTGATACATGAGAGAGAAAAAATGGTTCTGGTTTGCTTTTAGTCAGCACTCAATCTTTTGTTGTAGAAGATTTTGTATATGTAAAAGTAATTTGATTTTAGTCAGTAGTGTGTTCCAGAGTTGACGGATTGTCCAAATTTAAATCTACATTGTGGTATTTTACAGTTGTACTTCCTTTTGCTCCAAGTTGCTCTGTTACTGTCTTGTCTTCGGTTATATGTGGAAAGAGTCTCTGGGGCTAAACGTGTATATATCAGTCAAAAATCCATGTCAGCGGGCTCACAGTAAGTGATGCACTTGTTCTTCCTCTCTCTTGCAGGATGGGAGGAGGAGCAGGTGAGCAGTCCCAGTATACTGCGCCTCATCTTCCAGGGACGCTTTCTTCATGGCAACGTTACCCTGGGAGGTAAGACCATCTCTGAATACAGACAGTGAATTCCATCTTTATCCATTCATCTTTACTAAAAAGAGCTCTCCACACTGGCCTAAAAATCTTTGCACAGTCACACTGTAAATGGAGTTTGCTCAGTTGTCAGAGTAAGGTCACAAAGTGAAGGTAAGTTCATGCACTCATGCGGCTGAAAGCTCCAGAAAATTCCTAGTAAGTGGATCTAGTACAGAGAATTATATGTCAGCTTCTGTGGCCAAACTTCAGGATCACCTCTGTAGATTTTCAGACACCTGCGATTAATTTACTCCATTCTTTGTGGCGTTTATTTCACTCCAGGTAATCTAGACAGTTTAACAAACCAATTAGTTGTTGCTCATTTATTCCTCAGTCCCCACAAACACTCTGATAAACCTGATAGTGCATGTTTATCTCAGCTTTCTAACGTTAGAGCTAGCAGCTATGCTAAGTGGCTAACGCTAAGCTACCTACATGTTTCAAATGATGAGCCATGTTCGTCATTCTTTCATTAAATCTTCATTTATCCTTAATCATTGAAGGGCGATTGACTTGTTTAAGGACGTCAAGTCAAAATACAAAAGTACAGAAAGAAAAATAAACAACAAGGAGATATGTTAATAGAGAGAAGACATTAGTACAGTTGGTCACAAGAAAACATAGCAACTGCTTGTTAAGGACGATGATTTGTAGAGATTTTCACAACAAAACTGTACAGGATTATGTAAAATACTGGCTGACCTGTGTATTTTTCTAGGGCTGATGGTGATCATTATTATTATATATATATATTATTATTGGGCAGTGGTGGTCTAGTGGTTTGTGAAGCGAACTTGTAACCGGTGGGTTGCCGGTTCGGGTCCCCGGACTGGTAAGAGATTGAGGTGGGAAAGTGAGAGTGACCACTTGTCCCAGTCACCACCACTGTGGGCCCTTGAGCAAGGCCCTTAACCCCTGACTGCTCCCCGGGCGCTGCACCGTGACAGCCCACTGCTCCTAGTATGTATAGTTAAGGTTAACTTTGAATAGGATGGGTCAAATGGAGGTGTAGTTTAGATTATTATTATTAACAAAAGAGAACAACTGTCATTTGTTTGTTGCCTTTGAAAGAAAGAAAAAAGTGTTTCCTTAACAGGGTTGACACAATTCATAATGTAATAAAGTTACCATGCAGTAATAACTATATACTGATGAGCAGTCACTAAGTACCTGTGGCCTTCTGGTGTAATTTAAAGTGCAAATTACAACCACTATTTTAGGAGTGTGGTTGAGAAACTCTATTGTAGCAGCAAAGTTTTTCCATCAGATCAGTTAAACACAGAGCGGTTTGAACTCTACGATCTCTGTTGTGTTCAGAGTTGTGCTCAGGCACGTGTCTGTACGTTCTTCCATTAATGTCAACAGAAATCAGTTGGACAACAGTAACACCCCATAATGTTGACAGCTGAGGATTACAGGCAGATGGTTTTACTGGCTTTGTTACGGGTGTTTTGTTTGAGCCAGTAGAGATGAATGGCCACAGATGCAACTGAAGGATTTCATCTGGTGTTCTGATCAACAGGCAGCCAAGGATTGAAAACGTGACGGAGTGATAAACATGTGCTGAAGCGCTAACTGCACCGACAGAGCTAAACTTTGAACTAACTGCAGGATATGACAAAACTAACATATCTGTTGCCGTGGTGACAGTCTCCCTGCACTTCAGCAGTTTAACAAATGAGCAGCGGAGTCAGAACAAAACAGCAGCTACACAAAGAACATCTAATTTAATTATTTTAATCTCCTTAAACTCGTGAACTTGTGGACCTGCTGCCCTGTACCTGTCCTGAGATCTATTGACCCCCGGTCAGACGGCTGGTGTTAAGTGGGCCGACCACCAGTGGACCAAACAAGCTACAGTAATCCTCGAGGTGTTGTGGTAATAAAGTGGGACAGGGAATTGTGTGAGTCGGCTTGTAAACAAGAACTGCAGGAGCCGGCAGGTTAACGGCAGCAATCCATTAAGTAACAGTGTTTGACCAACAGGTCGATGTCATTAACCTCTGCTACTGTCTTCACGCTCGCTACGCCTCCTCCCTTCTCCACAGCTTGGATTGTTACTCAGTACAGTTATAAGAGTTTAAACAGACCATTTCTCCTAATTGAGAGGTCAGTCTCACTGCCTGGACGTTCTCCTGCGATCAGAGCGACTCTGAAGGAAGCAGGAGAAGTCAAACCTCGACCAGAAGTGAACCGTTTCCTGTTTCACATCAAGTTAAGAGGAAGTGAAACTGTGTCTGACGGCACCATAGCAGCATGTGAACAAGCATATTTATGTATCTGCAAAATGTCAGCCAGTCAGATTTTTCATTGGTTCATTGATTTATATATATTAATATTACACTAATATCTGTGATAAGTAGTTGTGTAGCACCGCGCTGTCACAGAGAGATAAATAAGTGAAGCAAATATAAAACTGAGCTTTTCATTCCACTTTTAAGATGCAAAGAAAGAAACTAAGGCTGCCCCAATCAGTCGGCATAATTGATGACGCAGAAAAATGTTGATATCTTATTTAAATCCGATGCATAGTTTTAACTTTGTTTCTGAAATTCTTCAATTCATTGTGACCCATCTCTGGTTATCCTTGTGTAACTGCTGTGTCATGATGTCTCTCACAATACAGTTTCAGGAAATTGTGACTGCAAGCAGTTTAGTGTAAAAGTTTCCAAAGACGCATGTAGAAATACTTCAGATAATCACAAAATATAAAAGTGTTCTGTAAAATGGTAAATGGTCTGCACTTATATAGCGCCTTTCTACCTTAGTGGTACTCAAACCGCTTTACAATGTGTTTGGCATTCAAACATTCTCCCATCAATGGCGACAGACTTCCATGCAAGGCGCTAATCTGCCATTGGGAGCAATTTAGGATTCAGTGTCATGCCCAAGGACACTTTGGCATGCGGAGGGGTCCGGTGATCGAACCGCCAACCTTTCGATCAGTGGACAACCCGCTCTACCGCCTGAGCCACAGCCGCCCTGTACACTGTAAAGTTTCAGTGGCAGCACCAGCACAATGTAGAGCACCTGAAGAGAAAACACACAAGTGCTATGTTGGAAGATGCATCGCCAAAATAGGCAAAACCACCCTGAGTGTTGTCTCTTGTTAATGGACTAATTGGTCATAAAATAGTCTGTAGTTGCAGCCCTAAAAACAACAAAAAATCGGATTTCCAACAGTGGGAATATTTATCTGAATATTGTCCTATCAATCTCCTGAGAGTTTTTTGTCTGAATCAATATAAAGTTAATGTTTTTACTGGAGTTACCACCATAAATACTATGAGGTGGGGGAGTGGCCTGCTAGAGTCTCTCTTTGGGACCATGCGGCCAGCTCAGGTGAGTTTTTGTTGTAAGGTACAGGTTAGTCTTGTTCTTCCGTTTGTTCTCCCGGGTTTTTTTTGCCTTCTTGCATTAGCACTTAGCAGTTGTGTGTGGCATCTAGGCCTATGGTAGCATTGTAGCATTTAACAGTAGCTAAAGCTATAGTAGTATGGTAGCATCTTAGCAGTTAGCTAAATGGTAGCGTCGGCACTGGTCACTACCTGAAGCATCTCCTAAACGGGCATGGGTCAGTTGAACGTGGCAGTGCTGGTTGAGTTAGCATTTAGCAGTTAGCTAAGTGGTAGCATTGGCACTGGTCACTACCTGGAGCATTTCCTAAACAGGCCTGGGTCAGTTGAACGTGGCAGTGCTGGTTGGATTGTGTAGGAGCAGTGTGAACTGGCACTAGGGGAGGGGCGACTCTGGGATGCCAGAGTTCACCTCCTAGTCTCCTGGAGGTGTCGTGGGACTAAGTAGGCAAAACACTGTTGAAGGGAGGTTTCCACCTGATGACCCCCAGAGACGTGTTAGAAATCACTGCTCACTGGTAGGTATAGAGACAGATTAGGGATCCTAGGTCCTTCACTGAGGATGAATCCTTTCTTTTTGAGCACAAGTGTCTTGTGTTTAAATTAACTATAATAATGAATGATGATGTGTTTCCATGTTTAAAGCTCTAAAGCTGCCACCGGGCCGGACGACCGTCATGCACTTGGTTGCCAGAGAGACTCTTCCAGAGCCCAATTCTCATGGTGAGGAACCTTTCTGTATTCTGTGTCCTTTTTTTTAGTTTATCTTGTGCAACTGTAGCCACATGACGAAGTGTGAACGATGTATTCCTGCCATTATCCAGTAGTTTCAATCGTAGCATCTGGACTTGCTTGAGTTTCTCAAAGACATTTCACCTCTCATCTTGGATAAGAACTGAAAACATCCAAGATGAGAGGTGAAACGTCTTCGAGCAACTCAAGCAAGTCCAGATGCTACGATTGAAACTACGAGGATAACCATGAACTGGATGACTGAGAATCTTCAGACATATTCCTGCCCTTACATTTGATTAACTCACTCATCTGAGTAAAATGGAGCAGCAGATATCGACATACATGTGCCTCGTCGTCCATTTTCTTTCACACCCGTCATGTAACGTCGCCCTCATCGAAGGCTGCACAGTGAATCAAATATTAATCAGGATTTTGGTTTCACACAGTTAAATGTTCATGCTTGACTATGATATCGATGTTTTAAATCCTCTGCACATAGAAAATAGTCCATCGCTTGGTTTCAGCTTGGGTAAATCTGACATTCCGACACCTAATTTCACTCACAATGGGCAAATCTTTTACTAGAATCAACATTTACAACATTTTTCCAAGTTTCCACAGGTGTTACTAATGCTGGAAAAGCCAAAAAGTAGGAGTAGGAGTGCAGTTTGTTTTTAATTTACAGAATCTGGTTGGAGGAAATATTTTATTTTTGTCGAAATTTTAAATAAAACCTGTAGAATAAAGTGATTTTTTTTATGAAATATCACAATTTGTAGCTTGGATTTGGTTAATTTCCCCAACAAAACATAAAGTCACACATGATTGGTTTAAGAAAAATCAGACGATTCTTTCTATTTTTACAGTTTCTTGCTCTGTTAAATGCTGTAATCTCAGCTTTTCCTTTGAAACCTGCCGGGGGGTTTTGGGTTCAGAGGCTTAAATGAACATGATCAACTGCAGTAGTGACATTTAAATGTGGACTCTGCTCATAGAAAACAGCCCAGGTAGATAAAATCACTTGCTTTCAGCTTGAAATCTTTATATTTTACTCTTTTCTAAGTAGGTTTTGGTCGTTTTTGGAGTTGCTGCACTGCAGTAACTGAGTGGAGACTAGAAGCTTCTTAGTGCACAGCCGCCCAGCGAGCTTCTACTGTAGCCTGCATGTGAGGCGTTTATGGAACACTGGTAAATTGTAGTGTCTATCGATAGGTAGATGTTCAGCCAGTGAGGAGTTTTGGTTGCAAATGTATTTATATTTTGCGACTAGAAGATGCACTGACTTTAGGTGAAGATTATTATACGTTTTATCCTGATGCATAGATGAGTACATTACAGTGCTGTGTTTGGGCAGTGGTGGTCTAGTGGGTTGTGAAGCGAACTTGTAACTGGTGGGTCACCGGTTCAAGTCCCTGGACTGGCAAGAGGTTGAGGTGGGAAAGTGAGAGCGACCACTTGTCCCAGTCACCACCACTGTGGGTCCTTGAGCCCTTAACCCCTGACTGCTCCCTGGGCGCTGCACCGCGGCAGCCCACTGCTCCTAGTATGTATAGTTAAGGTTAACTTTGAATAGGATGGGTCAATGCAGAGAAAGAAGGAACCCAAGGAGATCAATAAAGGTTAGATCATTATTATTTGTTCAAATGTATAAGTGCAATAAAAACATTTTGTTCCAGTGAATAATCGTTGTCATTCAGGCCATGACTGTGCGTCCACATGTTCCTGCTTTCATCATGTGTCGGCTGGTCGTGTTTATCTCACCTCTTCATGTCTCTGCTGTCTTTGTAGGTCAAAGGAACAGAGAAAAAACCACAGAGAGCAACTGCTGCCTCCTCTTGTAAAGCAACGGAAACGGTCCCCTCCCCAACCCCAACCTCACACAACCAACACACACACACACACACACACACACACACAACACACACATAAACATGCACACACTCCCCCTCCGTTCTGTCCTGCCCGTCGTCCCGTCAGCTGCGGCTCTGGAGTAAATCGCAGGAAGTGTGTTTGGGGCCGTCACTCGCTTTGGTTGAACTCCAATCTGAGGCTTTTCTTCTTTTTTTGTGCCAATATATTCACTTTCTGCCCCCTCAAACTTTTCCTCTAACAGCATAATTTGCTGCTGTTACTCCTTTTTGTTTGAAGATCACGACATCAGAACAATACCCAGGCTCCCTCGCGGGTGTCTTCGCCGCTGGAGGCGTTTTTAAAGAGCTGTCATATGTAGAGAAAGCGACCCAGGAACACGTCGCTCTTCATGAAAACAGAAGTGCTATAAAGGACATGTGGGCTTTAACCCTTCCCTACTAGTCACGTGGATGTTTCCCCAGGTCTTACTGAATGGTGTTAACCCTCTCATTGCACTTAACCAGTCTGTTAATTCTGAAGTGTTTATTGTGTTTCATCTTCTCTCCCCTCATGGCTTTTTTTTCTTTTTGTAGTCAGATGAACAGACCTTAATTGGTAGAAAACGTGCCATCCTCCTCATTGACTGTTTCTGCCTCTTACTAACTGAACCGTTCGGTCTGTATCAGCACCGGTGGCCTTTGAGCCATTACCTGCATCTGTTTGTTCGTGGCGGTGGACCAATGAGGAAAAGACTTTTAATCAGGAAGAGGAAACACCCGAGGGTCCACGAGAAACAGACTCCCAGCGAGGCTTGAAAAGATGCAACAGGATTCGGCGGATCGCTTGGAGGCGTTTGAACCTCAGATGGAGACTTTATTGACTGTCGATGTTCCCTCGTAACGGGAGCCGACATGGCGGCCAGTTAAACGCAGACAGAAGAAGCAGTAGAAGAAGAAGAGAGGGAGGAGCGGCGGCGTGAGACCACCTCTACTGCTGGACGCTGAAGACAAGGCAAAGGGAGGATTTCTCCCTTTGGGTGACGAGTTAAAAGGAAAGTCTCGGCGGTGTTTCACCTCCTTTTCATTTGGATGCTGTCTTTACTTCTTGTTTGCCTTTTATCGTGGAATTCAGTAATATCATTAATATTGAAATTTAAATATATCAATTTTTATCTTGTGTATAGGTATTTGTTGAATTTTAGTGTGGGTGAGTTCGTGTGCGAGTGTGTCTGAGGGTGTGTGATGCACGTGGCATTCTGTATGAGGACTAGTGAGGGCATGTGGTCTTTAAAAATTAAAAGGTGGTGCACTGGGAGCGTTGATGGGCTGCGGTTTCTTCAGAAACAGTCGGAAACCTTTTGATTCCTTCCATTGAGTGTCCTTTGGTTTGTGTTTTTGTCAATCAGTGTCACTGCTATGAAGTTTAGCTCAGTATGAATAAATGTAAAAACTAAAATGCAATGTGGTCTACATAAAAGCTTGTATTATAAATTAATAAATCTTTACATAAGGCAACTTGTCTTGATTCTGCTTTACTGTTTCTCTGCTGTGTCTAGGAGTGTTTTGTTGTTAATGAAGCGACTGATTCTGCTTTTGATGAACCTTTTTTGTCTTTAAAATGTTTCAGTTTTCAAGCTGACATCTTTAAATGTCTTCCTCGGTTTCTTTTTTCAGACAAGTCATAATAGGAGATGTTTTCTTTACCTTGACATGTTTTGACTGTCATCTGCAGAAGACAGTCGAAACATGTCAAGGTAAAAGAACATCTACTGTTATATTTAGAATAAGAAGACAAAATGAACTTGCTGGATTTATCTTTAAATGTCTTGTTTTATCTGACCAAGAAGACGTTTAATTCACCATCACAGAAAACTAAGACAACCAGCAGATATTCAACTTTTGAAAGCTGGAGCCGGAAAATCTTTTGATCTTTTTACTTTAAAAAAACACTAAATGATTAATCGATTTTCAAAATGGTTGCCGATGATTTTCTTTTGTTAGTTGAATAATTGATACATTCAATTATTATTTCATCCCCAGCTGTGTCCCAGTTCCATACTGGGCTCTAATTATACGCCCAATGTTCTATTATAACTTTTATAACGTATGCTCTCTGCAGTTTCACACTAGAACAGTCTCTGTTATGTTGAACTAAAAGGAAATTATAGATTAAATGTATGATTCAATTATGCACCGATAACTTTTGGTAAAACAAAGCAAAGATGATTTTACATTATTTTAGTTTTTTTTTTTAAATATTTTTGTACTTTTCTATCATCTACAATTAATTTCAGGGTTTTTTGTGGGACGTTGGGCCGTGTGTATCCAAAGTACACTAAAAAATCAAGTGCTCGGATTGTTTGAAGTAATAAAATGTCTTCTTGACATGTTTATAATGCACTTCTTGCATATTACTTCTCCCTCACTGAAAAAACCTGAATATATACATGAAAATGTTGATTTTAAAAGTTTAACTGCCTCCTTTAAGTGGTGTCCTTCAGTGTTAACGTCTGTTGTCAGTGTGTTTTCAAGAGATTTCAGGTTATCAGTTTGTGTAAGTTGCATATTTAACAGACTGGTTTTCAATGCAATTTCAGTGCACAACTTGAAGTCAGATTTCATGTGAGCAGTGAATCATAGGGCAGTGGTGGCCTAGTGGTTTGTGAACCAATCTTGTAACCAGTGGGTCGCTGGTTTGAGTCCCTGGACTGGCAAGCGGTTGAGGTGGGAAAGTGAGAGCGACCGCTTGTCCCAGTCACCACCACTGTGGGCCCTTGAGCAAGGCCCTTAACCCTGACTGCTCCCCGGGCGCTGCACCGCGGCAGCCCACTGCTCCTAGTATGTATAGTTAAGGTTAACTTTGAATAGGATGGGTCAAATGCAGAGAAGGAAGGAACCCAAGGGGATCAATAAAGGTTAGAAGAAAAAAAAAATCATCCTTCATGGTGAAGCTCAAACACCCTCAAAAAACTCAAAACCTGATTTAAATGAAACACAGCTAACATTTACTACGTGTTGTTGGACTTAAAGATTTTAGCACCACATACACTTTAGTGTGGATTTTTGGTTAGTGATCAGTAATAAATCAGTAATAGTACATGTGTAGATTTACTCTGTCTTTACTTGTTGTTTACATGCAGTTTTATTTACCTGCCTCTAGGTGTCAGTGTTCCTCTGTGAGACTAATGAATGAGAGGCGTCAGGCCTCATGGAGGGTTCATAAAGAGCTGTTTATTCTGATTATTTTGATGATGGCAGCTAAAGTCAGACGCAGCTTTTGATATTTACGATCTGAGTCAGACAGAAACACCTCAGAGAACACAAACTATTTGTTACGTGACGAGCTGTCATCAGCTGAAGCAGCCGCTGTGTTGTAATAATTGGGTCATAATGTTGATTTCCAGCAGCTTCCATTCGTCTGCTTCAGGAATCTGGTCCTGACGTGTAGCTGCGACTAGTCCAGGTTTCCAGTTGACGCTGGCAGAGACACTTTGGAAAAGTTCAGTCAACCCACTTCTCTCTCAGCACACTGAACTTCCAAACCTGCTATTGTGTTGAAGCTGCTCGTCCGTCTGTGTCCTTTCACAGTTTCCATTTATCTGAAGCAGTCTGAGGTTTTTGACAGAACTCAGCTGAGAGTAAAGTCTGAACAGGAGCTGACCACAGAGGTGATCAGCAGCCTTTAAAAGAGAGTCCAGGGATGTGATCTGCTGGAATCTCTGCCACGTTCACAGGATGAATGTCTGTCTGTGGTCGACTGACTCAAACAACGTGTGCAGTTAGTTTCTGTGGTCCAACCACCATTCACTGCTGCTCTGCTCCCCCAACCTCATATCAACGGATTAACTCCCACTTTGGCTGCTCAGAGTAAGAAAATCCTGCTCAAGCACAAGTACTGTTACAGTTAAAGTGAACACAAGAAGTACTACTACTAGTACGACTAATCTGAGTCAGAAGCAAAGTATCACAGTGTTTAATCACTGAAAAAGGCCAATCACGTCTAATTATTTTAACATGAACACCACACAGTAAAAAAAATAAACATTTTAAATAGTTTTTAACTGTAAATTTTTTTTAACAATTTGCTGTTATTTTGCAGATAAATACCAGATAAATCTAGGAAAATCACAATAATAAGTTAATTTACATGTTAACTGTTAAAAGAAAACAAGTCAAAACTATAAATAATGTCCACATCAAAAATCTGTATTTTTATAAATGGTAATTTGTTCCATTACACAACATTTTGAACACTTTTAACACAAGTTTGCACTACTTTTTATTCTTTTTAAATGAGAAAAAATATTGTATTCAAGATATTTGCTGTTTTTTGAAGGAAAATTGTACATATTAAGAAGTGAAAATGTTCAATCTTTTTTTATTTGTTATTTTACAGATTTTCACTTTTTTTAACAGACAATATTTAGTAAAATCACAAAAAGTATAAACCCTTTAAAACCTACCATAGAACAAGTTCGCCAGAGCATATCTTTACATTTTTACATGCTATAGTGCCATTTTTTTTTGGAGCATTTGAACTTGCTACGCATCAATGCAACCCTTAGATCCCAAATGTTAATAATATGTATGTAATAAGTCCATATTAACTAAATAAATTGCTAAAAAAAAAAAGTGCAATAAACCACCAGAAAAATGAAAATAGTTTTTTTTACACATATTTTCCTAAATACAGAAACGTCATAGCTGTATCCCTCAAAAATTGTAATGTAAAAAAGTTGCACAAAATCCTTTCAAACCACAGAAAATTTATTTGGAGTGTTTTCATAACTTAATTTTTATAAACAGAAACAAAAACGGAAATAAAATGTACATTGTGAACAATTTGAAAAAAGACAGTATGTATATCAAAATAAACTATTTACAGTGTAACTACAAGTTTCTGGAAGGAAACAGTGCACATGACACATTGTAAGTAGAATATGTAAGTTTAACTCTTCGGGTTTC
>OMNN01051594.1:0-15577 GCA_900302755.1 Chromis chromis | reverse complement strand
GGGCAGGTTGTCCACTGATGGCAAGGTTGGCGGTTCGATCCCCGGCCCCTCTATATGCTGAAGTGTCCTTGGGTAAGACACTGAACTTGAAGTTGCTCCCAATGGCAGGCAGGGACCTTGCATGGAAGTCTGTCGCCATTGGTGTGTGAATGGGTGAATGTGAAACAGACTGTAAAGCACTTTGAGTACCACTAAGGTAGAAAGGCGCTATATAAGTGCAGACCATTTACCATAAGATATGTATAAAATCTAAAATAAATATACTAAATAAAATTTGTTGTCTCATTAATTCATGATATAGTTATGTCGTATATCTTATGTGCAGTGTAATGAGTCTCTTATGGACTGTTACGTAGCACAGAAACAGTGACAGCGTTGAAGTGCTTTGCCCTTAGCTTTAATTTGAGGGTATTTACATCCACATCAGATGAAGAGTGCGAGACCTGCAGCTCTTTTTACACACAGTTCCTACAGTTTTGACGACAGAAAGTAATTGGATGAGTTCATATGAATTTCAATGAGTCATCATACCTGGCATTTGCTGTCAACTTCTTTGCAGTCAATGACATCCTGAGGGCTCCAACTATAGACTGTGTGACATGACAGTGCAGCCAAAATATCTCAGAAATCGGTGCTGCCATTTAGAGCAGGTGATGTTCTTTGTAGCCGGATTCTATGCAGCACAGACATGGTGTTGAGATACTGTCTGCCTGGGCCTCAATACTACTGACAGTATACTGACAGTATAGGTCATAAAGCTAAGGCCCCCTCCATGTTAGCAGATGCAACATGGACCAAACTAAAAAGAATCAAAGCATGATATCGTTTCTGTCACATTAAATACGTCTTATCACACTTATGCTTATTATTCTAGTAAGCCTGGTTTTGATCAGTTACTTGGTATGGCTGTGTGAAGGCACCTCTATTCAGTGTGTTGTGCATAAGATCCTGAAAGGACTGTTCCTTTACCTTCACCATGTGATTTCTTGTCATGAACAAAAATGAGTTGTTCTACAGTAAACTGTACTATTGTTCTGTTCTAAGGTAACTGGGGGATTGCTGCAGTTTTTTCAGTGAGTTAAGTCTGAGGCGTTGGAGGAGTTTGTGCTGTCATTGGGGCCGGACAGGAGGCAGGACCTCAATAGTACGTCTCCACCTCCTGCTCACTTCTGCTCAGACTCTGGTTGCAAATGCTGCCAGAAGTTCAGGATGGCATTTCTGCAATATTTTGGCTTGACTTTTGTTCACTGGGAGGAAGTGGTGACATGTGGTCCATCTTTACATACAATGAGCAGACACCTGATATCTGCTAATGCACTGGCAGACCTGTACTGCAGACATCATGTGACTTGAGAGTTTGTTTCACTTTACACATTGAAAGAACGCCATAGTCCACATAAGTAGCTGGAGGGGTGGTGAAGGAATAAACCACAGGACTTTTATCCAGCAGACCAGAGTTGAAGTCCTGTGTGGGGCCATTGTTCTGTGTTTTCTCTCACTGACCTTTGGTTTGACTCGCTTTTTTTTGCTTTTACCTACATTAGAAAACTACCAGGTTAAGTTTAGGCACCAAACTACTTGGTGAAGTTTAGAAAAAGATCCTTGCTTTGGTAAAACTACACCCATGAAAACACCACCAACAAAGCTTTGGTAGTTTTCTGGTATGTTAGGGTGATAAGCCAGGCCCCAAGAGTAGACCTGAAAAAACGTAAAATGCAACTCATGATTTTACAGCCTTTTTTTGTAAAACAATGTTTTGTGCTGTCGACCATGTAGCTATAACTCTTTTAAAAATCCATCTAGCTAGAGCTCACTAGGAGACACTGTTATATCTTGATTTTTAAATGTGTACAAAAACCAAACATTAAGTTGGGGGTTATATGCCAACCCTGTCTCCCAAAACTGCTTTCACATATACATTTTAAAGTAACTTTATTTAATTTTGAAAGAAATGTAGTTTGTCACAATAAACTAGAACATTTTGAGAAAGGCTTACAGAAAGAAACACAAAGTCCACATAAGGAAGTGGGAATATTGTTATTAGACTTTCATTTTATTCTCAGTTGTTGTCTACTTTGGATTTTCACTTGCTGTTTGGTTAGGCACCAAAACTACTTAGATTTAATTTAGATTTATTAAAATATCATGATTTGAACCCAAAATCCCATCAATGGGTTTCAGGGCTGCATGTTTCAGATATTCCCCTCTTCCAACACACCTGATTCCAATGATCAGCTCATCATCAAGCTCTACAGAAGCCCGAGAACGATCCTGATCATTTGAATCAGGTGTGTTGGAAGAGGGAAGCATCTAAAACATGCTGGGTTTTTACTTTCGAGGACCAGGATTCTCCACCCTTGATGGGTTTGAACGATACGTTGTCTTTACAAAATCACCTAAATTACACCATTTACCAGACTCAGAAACTGTAGAAACTGAAAAAAATCATCCGATTTTTAAAGGTCCTTGAACTACTCATCCGTGGCATGCCATTCATTGGGGAAACTTTTGTAAATCTAAGTTTAAAATTGTGATATTTCATCAAAACCACTTTATTCCACATGCCCCATTTAAAAAAAAAAAATTGCCATTTGCACCAGATTCTGTTAAAAAAATAAATAAAAAAGACATTCAGTTGAAAAAAATTCTGGACTTTTCAGTTAAACTGCAGGCTGAGTTTACATGGAACAGAGAGGAGACATGTATAGACAACAAATAAAAATGTTAGTGGAAAACATCTATATCTATAGTGTTGGTAACACCTGTGTATTTCCATTTTTGTAAAATAAATAATCAAAGAAACTCAATTTACCTTTATACTATTTATTATTAACTACATTGTATCTGTGTCATACTGCACATAATATCTCTATACTTCTATTAATGTTTTTTCTGTTTCCATAGAGGTGCAGGACTTTATATTGCAGTGAAAAATGAGCCTGCAGTAAGGAAAAATGTGACAGGAGCAAAAGAACACCCAGAAACTGCTTAGAGTTCAGAGGGTTAATGTGAAAATCTTTTAAAGCTTCTCCTGTATTTTCTGGGTGAGGAGGGTGATGAATCCTGCTCTGTTAAAGATATTATTGTTTCTCTGAAAAGAAGCAACAGCCAGGCAATAAAATAAATGGCCAAGATATGTTAAGTTGAAATGTTTTTTTTGTGATTTGTCAAAAACAAACATAATCTGGCATTAAATATACGCCCCTCAAAACATAATTGAGATTGCGGTTCAGTTGTGTAGGAAGGTAAGAGATATGCAGGAGGCACAGAGGTTAGCTGCTCAAGGTTTTATGCTAAGCTAAGCTAACTGGCTGCCTAGTGAGTGTGGCTTTAGAAGCAATGGATGGATGTCAATCATCTCATGTAACTCTCAGCAAAAACACAAATTTCTAAAAATGTTAATCTGCATACGGTACCTCGGGTCGTGAACTTAATTCGCTCTTTGACTCCATTTGTGAACCGAAACAATTTTTCCCATTGAAATTAATGTAAATCCAATTAACCCGTTCGCCTGCCCCAGAAACATTAAAAAAAACAAAAAAAAAAACAAGTTTTTTATGGGTTTATGTGTGGCAAAAATATAGAAAGGAATTGAAGATAACATTAATTATAGAAAAATACAGTAATACTAAAACAAAACATAATAATTGTACACTTTAAATAAATACATTTAAAATACATTTGTGGTTGATAGTTGCTGGCACAGGTGGATGGTGGAGGAGGAAAGCAGGAGGAGGAAGACTACTCCTTCGAAGGAGTAGTCCCATTCCCCAAATCGTATCAAGAACAATGCAACAACAAACAATGTTCACAGTGCGCAAACCTGAGTACTACTGATGTGTGCTGTCTGAGTTTGTGTGTTTGTGCGTTCGTGCACCAAGGCATTGTTCGTGGGTCCAGTCAAAATTTGTTCGGAAATTGTGTTTGTGGGCCGATTTGTTCGTGAGGGGCATTCGAGGTATCACTGTATATCTATTTGGCACTTTTTAATTGTATTTTTTTTAACCTCCTTGATATTGATGCTCCTGAAAACCCAGTGCAGCACTAATGAGTCATACAGCCTGCAGGTGATTATGTCTTATATCAGACATCGTGGTCAAGGTTCAGATTTCTCTCCACATGTTGCTCACCATCTCCATCCCTCTCATGTCTGTGCAGGTACATGGCCATCATCCACCCTCTGCAGCAGCGCATGTCGTCCACAGAGACCAAAGTGGTGGTGGGAGTGATCTGGTTTCTGGCTCTGCTGCTGGCCTTCCCTCAGTACTACTACTCCAACACGGACCAGCTCCCCGGCCGGGTGGTGTGCTACATCGACTGGCCCGAGTACAGGGTGTGCGACTTCAAAAAGATGTGAGTCTCTCTGTGGAGCAGCTATTCACACAGTCAACAAGCGCTGTTAATTACTTTTCAATAGGCAGTAAATGTGGGAGGATGCTGTTTGTATTCAGTGGAAATGAGTGTAAAGTGTAAAAGCACGGAAGCTTTTTGTGCTTTGTGGAGGATGAATTGAAGGCACAGCAATGTGGATTTGTGTTCTTTCTCCACTGCAAAAAGGCAAACGCTCCGAGTTGGACAGCAGGAAACAAGGATTACATTTAACTGAGGCCTTACTGCACCATTTCTTTTCTATTTAGAATGCTACTACTGCTTCTATGGAGAACAAACTGTGCATGCTTTTTAAGAATAGTTTAACATGAGCTGTACAGAGCAAGAAAGAATATGGACAATAGATAATTGTGAAAACGTTTATAATTAAAAACTAAAAAAATTGTTTTTGCAAAGTAAAAATTATTTTAATATTTTAAACTAGTTTTCAGTGTTTTATCAGAGATGTTTCAAGTTAATATTTTCAGCAGAATATACTCTATGGCCTGATCATTTTCACATTTTACTTGTGTGTTTAGTTCCTCAAAAATGCTCTTCTGGTCAAAGCTGAGAATTATGATTCCCACTTAGTTCAGCTTTTCAGACTCATGTTTGCTCACTAACCGTTAGGATCCCTGCTTCAGCCCCTGCTTGCCCTCACTCTCTCCCTCACCATCACCCCAGCTCTGTCTGCAGCCTGATTGCAGGGATTGGAGACAGCTGCGGGAATCGGCTCAGCTGGCCTCAATCACCAGTTTCCATAAAAGCCCGGTTCATTCTGTCACATGCCGCCAGATCATAAACTATGCAGCTCTGTTTCCCTGTCGGTCACAGCTCTGTCTCCTGCCTGCCTGCCTTCCCGAGCCGCTTCCACCCTTTTCTCAGCGACACTTTCGCTGCCCGCATTCTGCCTGCAGACTAGCTGCAACACTAACAGGTGTCCATGGCTTTTACTCTCACTTAGCAAACTGGGAAAAAAACATCTGACAGAAAATCTTGTATGTAACAACAAAGCAGAAGATAATTAGTATGAAAGGCCTATCTTGAATGGATTACTTTAGCTGATAATCAAAGCACAATAGGTTGAGTACAGGCCCGGTGTTTATCTACACCATTGACTCTAAGGCCCCATCCACACGAAGCCGAAACGCGTATGGTTTCCAAAACGTTCTACGTACAGACGGAGCCGTTTCAGTAAATGTGACCGTCCACACGAATTCACCTGAAACGTCTGAAAACGATGTAAAACACATGCCAGGCCTGTTGGTGGCGCTGTGACGGAAACTGGCAGCGGGACTTTAGGCATGCACAGAAATCTGATACGATGTAAACATAGAACATGAAGTGGCGTATTGAGCTTTCCATATTTGTTTGGTGAACACGGTGATAATGCAGAAGAAGTATATTTAGCTGTAATAGCGATAACGGGGTGACTAGCTTCAGCAGTACACACGCAACACTGTACGGCGCCATAGTTGTAGTCCTTTTCTGAGTTTGGCGCATGCGCATTTATCGAAAGAGTTTCTGAAACGCGTCATAGCTCCAGACGCAAGCGTTTCAGAAACTATGCGTTTAATTTTGTCTTAAGTCTATAAATGAAAGAGCTCAATCATCGTCTTAACTTTTTTGACTTGATTTTTGCATGTAGCCCTTTGAATTGCCATAAATTCAGAGTTCAGCCTGAGGGCTTCAAAGAATGCAAATCTTTCAGACTATAACCAACATTCATGGAATTTTACTCCTGAGGCAAGTTTCTCTCCTTCAGTCATAGAGGATCTAAGTCTGATATCTACTGAATATTAAATCGCTCATTTTCTGCTTTGGTTTCCAGCACTGTGTTGTGACTTTTGTTTCATAAAGGTTATTTTCACTCAAACAGCAAAAACACTGCATTTTTCTGTGCTCTCCATAATGGGCCATTTGGAAGAAATGTCTCAGAAAGCGAGCGGCAATTTATACATATAGCACATGTGTGTGTGTATGTATCTGTTGGATGAAAAGGGATGACTAATGTTCTACTCAGACTACTATATAAAAAGCACTAGTCTAGCACTAGCACAAGTCATTTTGAATGAAAGGTGATAATATGAAGCTATAATTTGACGTCCAGTGTGCACTTGTCGCTGCGTGATGTGCATAAGGCGTGGTGTTGGGTCAGCCAATCATATGTTTTATCATTTCCACTTCATTTCTCTCTCCCCGTGGTCTCCTGTTCTGTTCTGTCTGAAAAATGGTAGAAAAATGCATTCTTGCTGTCAGTCAGAGCCCAGTGCTATTTACCATTACTCTTTATTTTAACCCTGACATTAAACTCTCTCTCAGCTCATTGATTTAACCTTAAAAAATGATCTTACATTTTAAGAACCTTACATATTTCAATTTTTTCCCCATGAAAATAATTATTTGATGAAATCAAATGGCTTAGATGTAACTGTACACCATTACTTCCTCTAGCATGTGCAGATCTATGAGAAGATCTTGCTGCAGCTGGAACACACCAGCACACAGACAAGTCTGCTTGAACACTGTAAAACTACTCTATTCTACACGGTGGCAAGTTGTTATATTGGACGAATTCAGCCCGACATGCTTGACCGATTCTGAAGATGAATAGTGATAGAGAGAGCTCCACCCTGCAAGCTGACAGGGTTGGGTCCTTATGTTTGTTATGTATGAAACCCAGGTAATCTGAATCTGTGTTTGTTGACTTTCATTGGTTTCAAGATGAAAATGCTCGACCATGGTGTCGTTTATTTCGCTCTTGATTTTCTTCCAGCATAAACACATAAAAACACTTAGCGATACTGTAGAAGGCCACGCTTGGCTTTTGTGTAACTGAGTTGATCATTGTGTAAAGGTAACATAAAGGTCAGTTCATGGTTTCTGTGTCTGCATGTCCATTATGATCTGTTTGGAACATCCTGTGATCCAAACAACTACTGTCACAATATCTATTTGTGTCTGTACCCGTGCCTCTCTTAGGCAGGGCAAGCTGGGCATACAGTGTGTGATTTTTATTGCACATTTTAATGAGCCTTTTTGTCGGGCCTGAACCTGTGAATTCTCTGCTCACAGTGTGTGGGTCAATTGACCAGCCACCATGTGGAGCCCGCACGGAACACAAGCACCAAGCCCCTGGGAGGTTTAGTCCAGTGCCAATTTCAATAAAATCCATTTAAGAAAAGGCAGCTATGTGCTCAGTGTTCACAAAAGAGAGAGAGGCTATTTTATAATGCAGTTTTCAAGCTGAAAACTGCCAGCTTTACTGTGTCCACCCAGTCTAAACCCCTCAGGCATGCTATGTGATAATGCAGACTCCACAAATGTGTAGAGATTACCTTCCAGACACGCTGTAAGACAGATAAAAATAGTCTCTTTGAATAATAATTTGTGCTTGAGATCAGTGAAAGCTCAATACTGAGGTAAAAGCTAATCAAATTATATCTCAATTTCAGCTCACACAATTAAAAATCAATAAAATCTAGAATGTATGAATACTTTAAAACAGTTTCCTACTTCAATTAAAAGTTCTGTTTGTGTCCTGAAGGTTTATACTGGACTGTTACAATGAATAAAACACCTTTAGAGTGGAGGGAAAGTAAAACAATATTTAATTAAACAGCTGTATTATATTTCCCTTGAGCAGGTTTGAATACTCCTAAGATATACATACGGAGCTATGTGACTACCATGGATGTTTGTCACGATGTTTGGCAGACATTTGAATTACTGTGACTGAGCAGGTTAAAGAAGGTTAAAAGAATAACTAAGAGTTTTGCGAGCTCTATGTGACGCTGGTCAAGCAGCTCAGTCAAGGCTGACTGGTCACCTTTCCTCCATATATCATGTTTCCTTGGGTTGCTAAAATAGAACCAAAGGACTGTGGTGTCATACCAGAGGCTACACATTTACATGAATCATTTTAACACTGATGCATTGCTCATGCAGAGGAAACAGCAAAGCTGTCATTGCTGCTGAGATGCAGCAATTTCATCTCCCCTCGCCCCATGATCTACGATCAAAGAAACGGCGAGCAAATGTATTGTTGTGCAAACGCTGCTGTTAATCTTCCCCTTGCATGCATTGAAACCTTGCTGCGTTAGACAAACTTCTGAAGCTGCTTAGGAAAAACTGGATAAACACAGCATGCCTGGAGGTGATTTATTCACACTTTGCAGCACCCCAGTAACCTCCAATTTCTTCCATTTGTCTTTTTGTAATCCCTCTGGCATAACACACATGAAGGCACAAACACAGGTACACATCCACAAACGCACACACAATACTAGTTATGCGAACACAGAAAAACGCCCACGTAATGACGCACATATGCAGGCACTTAGACACACACACAACACAGCTCTGATCACAGCTCTGCTGATGGCAACCTCTCAGCTCATCAGCTACAGTGTTTACCCTGCTCTGCTGCCAGCCTCTTATTGTCTGCCCCTTCTTCTGCTTCCATCACATATCTCCATGGAAATATAGTTTGTTATGAAAAGCGCAACAGCAATTTCATTGTTCATGATGGGATGCCTGCTGCACTTATTACTTTTTTAATGAAACTGTAATCAGTGACACGTAAGAGTTGAGTGAGAACAAAGTAGTTGTTCAGCTCAGCTGCTGAAGCTGTAAATGACACAACTGATTACAGCTGACCTCAGGTCAGGTCCCACATGTCACTCTTTGCAGGCGTTGCCTTCACTGTCTACATCCTGTCTGATGTCCTGTCTGCTGCCTTCACAGTCACCGAGAATAGTGAGCAAGATCTCATAGGAGGGTATTAATAGTCGTCACTGTTTGTGAATGCATGCTTACACAGATAACTGCTCAACCCCACTACACAAACCACACCCCCTTAACACACTCGGTGTCACCATTAGACACACAGTAAGCAAAAGATTAGCAACCCTTTGTTCACATTTGCATGTGTCTCTGTCTTAGAATCTGCAACAAGGAACTTGCAAAATGGCAAAAATGCCAGATGACGTAGGCCTCGAGGGCAGCTATGGCTGCAGGCCTTCTGAAGGCAGTCTCAGTGGCTTACAAAAAAAACTGGAGGATTCCCAGAAATGTGCCGCATGGGATACAGGTCTACTTAAACAAACATGTGAGACAGGAAAAACCTGTAATAAGTAATCAGCAGCTCACAAATCACAGTCAAGCTGAGCTGCAGCAGCTAACTGCAGAACACACAGCACATATTTCATGGCTGTATACTGAATAATAATAATAATACATTTTATTTGTCAAAGGAAAGCGCCTTTCAGGACACTCAAGGACACTTGAGTCAGTATTACACTTCAGTACAGTTCTGCTCCCTGAACTGAGTATTTTTATTGTATTCAACTTTATCATACTATATATTCTTTCAAACTTTAGGGGCAGATGTTGTACTTTTTACTTCAGTATATTTTTTAAATCTATAGTATCTGATTAGGTTGCACTGGAACAAATAGGATCCATGGGGGCCCAATCCATGTCCATGGCCCAGTGGGTCAGGGCTGTTTTTGTGGTTGATTGATTGGTGCACATGGTGAATATAACACTCAGAATATGGCCATTTTTCAGAATGAGAACAGCATTTGATACTTAAAGTAAATTTTTCATTTCTTCAGTTTTATGTTAATATTCATTTTCGAATATACAACTTGGACTATTTCTGCACTGTGGTGTTCCTATTTTCACTAAAGAACTTAATACGTTCTTTCACCACTAGTACGCCTTCGACCTAGAAACATCTAGATGCTGCTGTTTAGGATAACCCAGGTTTGTTTAAAGAGGGGGTTTAGTCTAAACCCCCTCTTTAAACAAACCTGGGTTCTAAACCGTTTAGAACTCTGGTAAATCCTGATTCAAATACAAGACCATGATAGAACAATCACGCTTTAACCTTATTGGCTACGTTGTGCATGTTTACAGCTTCACAGTGGAGGAGGTGTTAATGGTTTGAGTGGCGTCCCAGGAGGTCCATCAATACCCAGATGGAGTCATCCAAGGCCATCCTGCTGTCCAGTGGGCTGAGTGCTTTTAACATTCCCTGTCACAGTGCAAGAATCATGCAGGAACTGTTTGAGGAACAAATTACCTGGTTTCAATATCCCATGAAGGATGGGTGCCATGATGCTACAAGTCCTTTGCTGAGTCACAAGCATTGCTGTATGTATGGCGGCTGGTTCAGTGGGGTTTTCATTGGTTGTCTATGACCCCTAATCTTTAACTCTCCACCATAACCTTTAACCTTTTCTCTAAAATACCCCCTGATCCCAGTTCTAATTATAAGGATAAACCAAATGATTCCATTAAAGCAGTAAGAATTTGCAAAATGCGCTAATTTGAATAAATCTCCTGCATCGTTTGACCCTTGAGAGAATATTGAAGAAAGCAACACACGTGTACACATTCTGAGTGGTAACACACACCCAGACTGAGCACACCTTGTCCTCTGTGATCTCTTCCCACTAAATAGGGCTTTACACGACATGAGCCTATGATTAGTGACAGTAACGTGGTGTGAAGCGAGACGTCCTGTTACCACCAGTACTCTTTTGCAGGCAAAGTCAAAAGAACAGCTGCCTTTCCTTCCAACACACACTCATTAATTATGCATACTGGTACAAACACGCAGATGTTTAAATAAGCAGGCGCATGCACAGTTTAATTATGCACACAAACATGCATTTCCCTCACATAACTTACACTTTTATATGATACTGAACTGAGGGTGTGCTCATCAATTTTTTGCTATGCATTAAATATTTACTTGGCATGTTTGCAATCACATTCATATTTGCGCATTCACACACACACACACAAACACAGCCAAGAAATAAAGAGATTTGAAACATGTTTGTCTGCTCAGTGAAGAGAAGAAGCAGCAGCCCCTGAAATTAAAACAATATAAGTTACTGTATATAATTTCTGAGTTCGTCTGGGGCCTCTGCTGAGTGAGACTTCATTGATTCTGCTTGTATGACAGCGAGTTGACATAGTACAGCTTCTATTCCCCAAAGCGTCATTAATCAGAGGTAGCTAAGGGTCTGCTGGGGCTCTCAAGGGAAACACTGTCAGGGACTCCTCCCTTTTTGCAATCTAATACTTCAGCTCAGCTCAGTTGGCTCACTGTGAACGAGAGAACTTTGAAAATGATATAGCTAAAACTGGAGGTTCCCCAAAGTGAGGTATGCCAGTAAATTATAACCCAATCCTGGGACATGTGAAAGTTTAACTAAGGCCATCAATAAACAACAGCAAATGGCACTTTGGTGAAATGTTGATGTACTTGAGAAGACAGGTGACAAATGAAGGGAAAAGCCTGAACCTTTGACCCCCTACAGTGAGGAGATCCAGTGCCTCCGTTATGCTGGCATGTTTTAGGTCCAGTTGTCCCATTAGAGGGAAGGGTCACTGAAAATCAATACAAAACTGTTCTAGGTGATCACCTTTATCCTATGATGAAACATTTCTATCCTGATGGGAGTGCTCTCTTCCAGGATGACCTCGCTCCCATCTATAGGGCACGAGGGGTCACTGAGTGGTTTGCCATAGTGATGTGAATCCTATGCTTCACAGTCATCAGATATCTGTTCAGTTCGATCGATGTGTTAGAAAGTTCTCTCCAGCACCATCATCAAAACACCAAATGAGGGAATTTGTTTTAGAAGAATGGTGTTCATCAGACTGGGAGCATCAATACCAAGGCACATTACAGCTCCTCTGGTATGCAGGAGGTGCAGCAAAATCGACATGGAAATGAATAGACAAGTGACAAATTAAAGGAAAAACCGACATAAGACACTTTATGTTGTTTTTTTTCTTCAAGTTGTCACTCGTCTATACATTTCCATGCCTGGTTTCTCCACTATAAGACATGCACTATATTGCCAAAAGTATTGGCAATTCTTAATCTGTAGGGTTTAATATGGAGTTGGTCCACCCTTTGCAGCTATAACAGCCTCAACTCTTCTGGGAAGGCTTTCCACAAGGTTTAGGAGTGTGTTTATGGGAAGTTTTGACCATTCTTCCAGAAGTGCATTTGTGAGGTCAGGCACTGATGTTGGACCAGAAGGAGCATGAAATTGTCCAAATGTCTTGGTATGCTGAAGCATTAAGAGTTCCTTTCACTGGAACTAAGGGGCCAAGCCCAACCCCTGAACAACAACCCATACCAGGAGGTCTGTAGCTATTGACTCTGCAGAAAGTTGCCGATTTCTGTCCACTGTGCGCCTCAGATTCCGTTGACTCTGCTCTGTGATTTTTATGTGGCCTACCACTTCATGCCTGAGTTGCTGTAGTTTCCAATTGCTACGACTTTGTAATAATACCACAAACAGCTGACTGTAAAATATTTAGTATCGAGGAAATTTCAGGAATGGACTACACCTGTGACCATAGAATAGCTATAGATAGTGATTGGAACACCTGAATTTAATTATTTGAAGGGTTGTCCCAATACTTTTGGCAATATAGTGTATGTCTGGCAGTATATTTCCACTTGCTAACTATGTGAATTAACAACAATTCCTCATTATATTGGTAGAAGATATAGCCTGATTGCAGTTAGTTTGCTTCAAAACACGAGCATTTTCCTATTCACTGCAAAAAAGAAGTAAAAATGTCGTATCATATGTGTAAAAGAGAATAATGTAGACACTTTATATATTATTCATATGATATTAATCTTAATTTAGCCTTATCAAAATAACCTATAGAGGGTTGCTTGATGAGGTTTCAATTAGAGGACTGAAGGTATGACACAAAAAACTGTGAAGCGAAAGCAAAACAAGCTTTACTGGAGACTTACAAGGTATAAATGAGGCAGGCAGTCAAACAAAGGAAACAGGCAACAGACAAAGTCCCAAAACAGGCATAGTCAACATCAGGCAAGCTGGAAAAACAGAATGCTGGAACGCAAATAGGAAACACAGTTACAACCTGACAAGGTGTGAGTGGTGAACCTGGAGTATGTGCTATATATCTACTGAAGGGACTAATCAGGGACGTGGATACAGGCGAGCAGGGAGGAGTGGCAGGTCAAGTGGTATTAATGATGGCAGAGCAGAAGAGGCCAGGTCTGAGACAACAAGGAGGAATGGCTAAATGATACACAGCAACTTGAAGTGTGACAATGTCATATTTTGTAAAACGTGTTAACATTAACTTCTGAGGTGAATCTAATTTAGTCTCTTATGTTAGGGGCAGCTCCAGAAGACATGAGCATAGGATTTAGTTGACACTCTGCACAGGTCACAGGAGGAGTCTGTAGAAGGAAACACCTTAGACATCCACTGTTCCGACAGGTGCTGTTGGAATATGACAAAAGGCCATACCTAGCACATAGTGAAAGAGTGAGCCTCTCATTGAGGTTTTCCCCATTGCTCCTCTGTGATCGCCATATTTTGTGAGAAAATATGCACTTGATAGTACAGCTAGAACATGTTTACTTGATTGTATTTTCAGAGGAGGAAAACATTCTATGCTTCAAGAATGCAGACTGCATTGCTAAAGACTGAAGAGCATCAGTCCACAGCCAAAGCGGCCAAAGCAGCCATTAATCTGGCTGTTCCTTCACATACTGTAACATTTAAGGGGACACACTTTGCTCTTCAGTTTGGATTCCACTTAGATAATGGAAGCAAGTTAACCTACTCTGCAAACATTAGCACTGATTCCTATCAAATGTTAATTTCGGTTCATGCACACTCAGATCAGCAGAGAGGCATGAGGGTGTGTCAGCTACTGATAGCTGGTTTTCTTACATGGGTCAATGTGTGATGATGGCAAATGACCAGAAAAGAAGTCTTTCAGTTTTATATTGTTGTGTATCTTGGAGTGTGGCAACCCTGCCTGAAACCTCTAGGAAAAGAGCAGGTGAAGTTGAAGAGGCTTCGAGGAGGGGGAGGAGAAGAAGAAGAGGGAGGAGGAAGAGAGGTGTTATTTTTACACTAGCCATTGATATGCCTATGTAGAGCACTCAGCAAAGCCTCTCATTTCTCTTTCTCTCTCCATCTAGCCATACATTCACATAGTGCACAACTGGCGACAAAGGTTTCTTTCTTCTGACAAAAAAAGCAACTGTAACTTTTATGCGTCGCTGCCACCTATAGACTCACAATTCATTTTGGATAATGCATTGAACTGCTTAGCTGCTATACATGAATATAGCAAACTTAAACTAATATAGTAACTTTACAGATTTCAACACCGTGAGCCAAATTAAAACGTCTAGTGCAGGGGTGTCAAATCCTGGTCCTCGAGGGCCCCTATCCTGCATGTTTTAGATGCTTCCCTCTTCCAGCACACCTGATTCTAATGATCAGGATCGTTATCAGGCTTCTGCAGAGCTTGATGATGAGATGATCATTTGAATCAGGTGTGTTGGAAGCATGCAGGATAGGGGCCCTCGAGGACCAGGATTGGGCACCCCTGGTCTAGTGTCATGTAGGTGAACCATTCTTTCTTGGTGCACAGCATTAGCTCTTGCGTGTACCTTCATTTCATCTTATTAGTATCGAGATTTACATTGATGAAGCCATTAGGAGGCTGTGAGCCCACTCCTCTGCCTGTGTTGTGATTATATAAGCTAGCTGCTATATTATCATAACAACAATGTTAATGGGACAGAGAAAAGAGCAACGCGATGTAGAAAGATTCCGCTAACGCTGTAATGATGGACTCGACTGATGATGGGCTGTTTCTGTGCCTTTCTCATATTCGCCAAATGTAGCTTTTAAGTAAAAAAAACAAACAGTGTTGGTAAATTGATAACCCAGGCTTTATTGTGTTTACCTGACTAAAAGGCTTTCTTTTATTGAAATGAGCCATTTTTGCATTGAAGACAGTCAGCTGGTTGTCCACCTTTATCCAGAGAATCTTCAACATTTTCTGTTTTAAGTTTTACAGCGGGTTCATCCAGTTGATTTATTTGCTAGCTGTCTAGTTTCAAGAGTGAGGAAAAATAAGGTACTTAAGCTGTCAAACATTTCATTATTATGATGATGTGTGAAACGGAATTTGTGACATTAATTAGACTACATTAACAAGGTCTTAACACACTGTGGTCGTAGGAACCCAGCAGAAGAAAGGAGTGACGGTATAGTAATTCTAAAGGAAATCAATTTATCTCATTAGTATGCAAATGTATCATCAAAGCATCAAGGTGATCCACAATCTAATCAGATTATCTCCTCTATAGGGAGAGCACGGATCC
>OMNN01051593.1:28225-47282 GCA_900302755.1 Chromis chromis | reverse complement strand
TTTATTTACAAAGCAGCAATTGTGATCTGTTGAGAAAGAAAAACAACACAAAAAATATTTATGAAAATACATACACACACTATACATTACCATTTAAGTTTCGGGACCACTTTTACAACAAACTATATTAGTATGTTATTTTTGTTTGCATGTGGTTGCATTTAAAAACATTGACAGAATTTTGGTTTTGTCATTTTGCCAAAGTAAATGTGCTGAATTCAGATTAAGAATGGGCGTATACTTGTCAACCTAGACTTTTTGCCCCTTTGAAGCCTTTTTTCCTCTACAGATTCATCTGAATGAACATTATGCCTTTAGTCTGATGATGTAGTGTTGAGAGAAATTGCAATTTGCTGCAGAAACCTGAGCAAAAACACGGGAAACACATTAGTTAAGCAGCCATATTGCTTTTCACTGGGCTGTTATTTTGAAGACTAAAGGCAAAACCGGTTTCCACTGTCTGAATTGATAACAGGCTTTTTCTCAGAACCCAGCAAAATAATTTAATTTGTGGATTTTTTTTTATATTAATGAGTTGCGTTTCACAACAATTGCTCCTAATTATGCCTTTAAAAATACATTTTCTATAGCCTACATGAATAAACGTCAGACAGCAGCACGTCCCGGTTGTTCCCGGCAGTGTCCGCCTTGAGCCTGCAGGGGGCGACACTGTCCAGAGAACCGGAGGTCGGAGCGGCCAGCAGCATCATTCCCACCTCCACCACAGCATCTCCTCATCTGACAGCCAGCAGGCTATCCTTCCTTCCACGATTTTCCACGGTAAGATACTATTTTCTCCGCTTTCTGCGCTAATTCGATCAGCCCCAATCCTCCCTGATCGCTCTCCGGGAGATGAGCCCGTTTAATCTCGTTTCGGGGCTTATTTGTATCAGTTGCACTGTGTTGGCTTTAATAGGGGCTACTGAGTGTTGTCGCTGGCGTGTGTTTTTACGATACGCGGAGGATCGCAGCACCTGAATGCAGCACCGAATAGATGGGAAATGACAGGTGTGTCGTTTCACCCCTGCATGCAGCCAGTGTGGGCATTTGTCAATACGACGGTACGTCTGCTGGACGATCCGTTGCTGTAGCTGCAGAGTGGCTGCTTGCTTGGTCAGCAGCACGCATATCGATGGACAGGAGCTCATGTGCCCCAGCTTCCAGAAACCACTCAGGCTTGGTGATCAAGTGATGTTGCAGCAGGGAAGCTGATAGTGGATAGAGGTAGTAGTTTGGAGGGTGCAAGACTTGCTGTGGGACTGATGATGGTAGAGCCACTGCATGCAGTCACCATCCTCAGAGTATCAGAATATGTTATCTCTCCAATCTGCAGCTCTCAGGAGGCTTTAACTATAAACATCATACCTCATTTACCCTGGGAACCTTAAATCACATTCATGGTGTTTGGTTATTGCTTAATAAAATAGATTTCACTACAGATGAAGCAACCAGCTTGTGATTTATCCAGATTTAACAAGGGTGGCCGATGAGGAGGTGTGAGGTTTGCGCTTTCGCTTTCCCACCTAAATCCAAACCAAGAGATGCCTTATAAAGGAGGATTACTGTGTTTCGCTTCCATCATCACCTCCTGATAACATCGTTTTCTCAAGCGAGGACAGAGCCTGCCACCCAGGTCCTCAGCTGCAGGCTCCACAGTGAAATCCACACAAGGCCTTGTTTTTGATTGGCTATTGCGTTACACATTAGGTGCAACAGGACAGCCGGACACTGAGTGAGATCACTGGACAGATTTCAACAAAGTAGTGCACAGTGGTGACAATATTCTCTCTTTCTGTAATATACTCTTCCACTCATTGGAGACTTTTCCAGTTTTAAAAGACAAATCACTGAGTGAAGGATAAAGAGTAGGCAAAGTATCCACTCTATTCACTTCAGACAAACTGCACCTGCTGTGAATGTGATCATTTCACAGATATTGCCACCTACTGGCCAATCCAGCAAGAATTTAACCTCTAACCTGTGGTAGTAATGAGGTCCTTTCTCCATGCTCCGGGCTTTTATCAAGGCAGGCTTTGTCCCAGGAGGCACGACTCTCTCACGGCCGGAGCTGTTGAGGTGGGTGGTGTGGCAGCTCAAAGCCCATGACACGAGAAAACACCCCCCTCAGCCTCCAGCCTCCAGCCTCCAGCCGCCTTCTCTCCCAGGAGGGGAACAGTGGAGGGAAAATGAAGGCATGTTGAGCGACAGGCAGTGGTGCACTCCAAGAATGAGAGGCATGTCCTCAAGTCTACTACAGTTTACTTCCCAACAACAAACCCTTTATGCACACATGCATGCAGTGATTTCTTCTTTATCCTTATTAACCATCACACTGACTCCTACACTCACATACAGTCCACACATGTCCACAAATACTGCAGTCTTTGGCCTGAAACTACATTTTATGATGAGCACATTCAGAAAATAAGTTAATTTATGAATACATACTTGATTATGAGAGTAGGAAAAGTTTTGTTTTCTATTGCTTTTGTCTTTCACTAATCGATTAATTGATTAAATGCCCTCAGCTTCCCAGAGAGCAAACTGATGTCATCACAATGCTTGTTTTGCCCAACCTGTCCAGAGGTTCAAGATAGTTCATTTGCAATATTGTAAAATCAAGCTCCAGTTACTGAATTTTTCAGGCTGATACCGATTTTAGTGACAAAAAAAAATCAGACATTGATATCAGCCAATATTGTTTAGATATGCTAATGTTATACTGAAAAGGGCTAATAATGAAGTCATAACTAGTTAGCAACTCACTATAAAGACAAAGCTTGGCTCTCCAGCACTGTCTGCTCACCTGTGATACGTACTCCGCTACATGTGCTGCAGAGAGCACTGAGTATTGTAAACAATGGAGTCAAAGCCACTCTGTTGGACAAACGATGTGATGATATCATTTCTGAATTATGCCAAGCATCTTTTTATGTGCTACGTTCTGTAAGAGAAAGTTTTTGTATATGCCGATACTGATATTTCTATTACAGGCCAATATCGGCCAACAATATCAGCCAACTGATATATCAGTCAGGCTCTAATGTAAAAAAGAGAAAAGCTGGCAAATCTACACATTTGAGCAACAGGGAAAATAGGATGTTGGAGCTTTTTTTTTTTTACCTAAACTGACTTGACATTTCCGTTTAGCAACTAATTGTAATAGCACTGCATTAAGGATTCATTGAACATCACGGCAAAAAACAAACAACGAACACTTAACATTTTTCTCTTGGGGCATCCAGACCTCTGGGTGAGAACTGCTGGATTCATCCCCTAATTTTGGCAACTTAATACAAACATACTGTGAGGGCTAAGTTCAACTCATTAGTAGTTGTTTTAAGCATGAAGATCATCTTTGCTTTGTTTTTACATAAGCCGGTTTATTTATTTTCCCTGAAAACCCCGGCAGCATTTCTTACAGGCTCTGCACAGCTGAGAAAACACTTTCATGTGCGTCAGTGAAAGTAAGTTAATGAGACGCTACATGAGGATTTGCATGTGTGCATAACCTCGTATGCATATGTGCATACATCAAATCAAATCAGATCAGGTCTCAGGCTGCAAATAGCATCTCTCTCTCTCTCTCTCTCTCTCTCTCTCTGTCTCTCTCTGCATACTTGAGAGCATCTGAGCGACTCCCATTCGATGCTTGCTGAGGAGGTGGGTGTATCCAGCCCAGCCGTTCTGATGTTAGGAAGCAGCAGCTCTTCCATCCTACTCAGTCTGCTCTCCACTCTCCCTGCTCTCCTGTTTCAGCCAGTCTGTCTGCCCTCTAGCGTAGTACTCTCCTTTCACTCACCACTATTCATCACCATCTAGGATATATTTACACAAACCCACGTAGGTAGACAGAGCACCGTCCTGGTGGACTGAAGGGTTCGCGTGTGGCTGGTAGATAGAGATATTTATTTATATTTTATATGTGCATTACCCTGGAAAGCCGTAGAAAGTGGGGCTCCGTGGCAGTGCTGCTGAAACTGAAGTTTCTTCCCCACTACATTTTTTGTCCCAAAGGATACCACACACAGCTGCAGAGGTAAGGGAAGCATAGATGTGTCTGCACTTTTTTCTACTCATTTCTCTTTATTTTACTGTTTTGCACTCATTCTCCTTTCTCAGCTGCTTATTTAGTTTATTTCTTGTGTGCCTTTATTGCCATCCTCTCCTCACCTACTTTTCTTCTTTGAGGTATCTTCATCCCATTGTAGGTTTAACATATTATTTTATCATCTTGTCTTTTTTATTCTGTTTACTTTTACCGCTGGGATATTTTTTTGCATTTCTTCTTGTCCTGTTCCAGCAATATTCATTCTGATAGCATGTTTGTCATTCTCTGGTACAAAAACCAAGAGATTGCACAGCAGCTATACTGTGAAGACTGTAGATTTTATCTTCTTTCTCACTCTGTGTGCTGGTTTTGATAGATTTTTTTTTTTTGCCCTGAGCTTTGAGATCTTCAGCATCTGCGGTGTAATCAGATACTCCAAGCCAGGCATGCACATACTGTCCATATTTGTGCACATACAAACATGCTAACAAAGGAAATCTCTATCTTTATTCTCCTCACTTTCTTCCCGGCTCTGTCTGTTTGTCTTTTATGCCTCTCTATACCAGTTGATCCTTCCTCCGGAGCGTTTAATTAGCAGGGCCAGGTTTCAGTAAAATTGCCTGCTGGCCTGACTAATGTTTTTCAGCTGGAGCCTGACATGTGCACATATGCACACGGTTATAATACAGACATGCTGTAAAAAGTGTGTTAACCAGGCAGGGGATGGCGAGACGGTGAGAAAGCGAAAAGGGTGGTTGTTGTTCAGAGTGATCATATATGCAACTTCTGCTTGGTTGCTTCTGCGTTAATTCACTGTGCATCTCTCTGCTTCGTGTGCTCTCCCTCCCAGTCTCTCTCTGCTCTCTTATGGTCTGCATGTATTCACAGTTAGTTTTGGTCACTGCTCTGCCTGCCTGCCACAGACCATCGGCCATGGTTGGCTGGCTAACCGCAGCTACGCAACATTAAAAAGGCAAAAAGTTCCTATTACATGGGGCATGTTCACAGGGAGCCACATCAGGCGGCTGTGTGTTGCGTTTACTGACATTAAGAATCCCCCATCAACGCTCAGGTTAAAGGCCACATTGTTATTCACACATACGCACACGTTGTCCTCTGAGATACGGCTGACCCGCATTAGCGCACAGCCCCTTGCTGTGTGTCTCTGTGTGTTTGTGTTTGTATGTGTGTGAGTCAGTGTGATTTCCTTGGAGGTGCAGAGAGGTGACTCATACCAGCTCTCATGCTGGTGGCTGTCAGAGGCGTTCAGTGTAACAATGCCATGATGTGTGATTTGCAAATTGACACTGTCTGATGAAACCGTGTATCTGTGAAATGTCAACTTTTCAGGAAATGAAAACAAGCTAGACTGCCTTTTTTAAGCCTGACGCTCATGAATTTTTTTTAGGCTATCCAGTGCGATATGACAAGCTTTTGTAATCCCAAGTCTCACAGAATCTTCCCAACAATCAGAGGAGTTTGTAATATTTTGAGTCAAAATATGGAAATTAGCAAAAGCAGAATTACAAGATTTGCATTGCACTGGAAGTTGTACAATGAGAAATTAGTTTCAAACTGATCTCTGATGTTCCTACTGCAAATTGCTGCAGTGTTTGTGGGTTTATGTGAGTGTGATGTGCAATAGCTATGATATTGTTAAAGCAGCAAATACACACAAATCACAAATGTGTAAGAGCAAAAACCACATTTGAAACAAAAATCTATTTGCATAAAGCACATTTCTTTTTGATTTTCATGCGTGTTTAATATTCTTGCTTACAGCCATGTTGGTCAACTGCTTTGCGCCAGACTGAATAAATGTTATACAGATTGTCCCAGTCCCCTGAAGAAGAATCTTAATGACATTAGTGATCACATGACTTTTTCTCCAGCACCAACATGAAGTTGACATTTGAGGTTTCAAGGGAAATATTTTAACAAAAATTGAATGGAAATGCATGTAGTGAGGTAGTAGTTAGCTGTTTTTTAGCTGGTGTTGGGAGCCTGCACCAAGGACGGATAGGTTATGTTTTAGTCATATGGAAGTGCTTCTGTCAGCTACATAGCTACATATACTGTATGTCCGTGTATGTACTGTGTGTGATGGCATCACATACTGATTCTTTGTTTAAATTCAGACCTGATTGAACCCTCTGCTGTCCTTAGCCTTATTCACAAAGGACTACCTGGGAACCTCCAGTCTGAGGTACTAAACCTCTGGGTCCTCTGTGGTCTTAATCCTGCGTGAATCTGCCATGTCTGTAATTTATCAAATATAAATTCCACTGCAAGTTACTTACCATACTTCACCAAAGCACAGGTCCAATATTAGTCCCGTGCGAATCTGCATTTGTGGTTTTGGGTTGTGTTATGTGTTTTTGCTGTTTTTTTTGTTTTCTCTACACCTTTCTTCCACCTCTTTTCCGCTTGAGAATTATTAAGGCAATTATAATTGAAAGTTTGGAGCTTTTTGGGTTCATATTCAGGAGGCTCATGTCACTACATAGCATGGAGATCTATTCACAGAAAGCTCAAATCCATTAGAAGAGTAAAATCCTGAAGTATGATTAAATGGATGGCTTGTATGGCAACAGGCTGTAAGGAATATTTTGCTGTCTTTTAGCAGACTCAACAGTCAGTAGTTATTAGGAGCAGCCTTGGCTCAGGAAATAGAGCAGATCGATCCTTGTCCCCTCCATGTTCCGAGGTACCATTGGGCAAGACACTAAACCTCAAGTTAGTCCTGATGGCAGACAAGCATCTTGAACGGCAGCTCTGTTTATGTGTGAATGATTTAAAGAGAAACATGTTGTGAAGCACCCTATACATAAGTGCAATACTTTTACTATTTATTATGTGGAGGCCTATTAATATCACATGCAGACATAATGTCAGTAAATTCAAGTTAAACACTACCTTTGCTTGTCACATGTGAATACACCACCTAAGACATGTGTGGGGGGCTAATTTCTTAATCACATTAGGTCCCCAAGTAATACTAGTCCAGCGTGTGAATATAGGACTTTTGTCGCTTCAGAAATGTACCTTGTGTGGACGCTACTGCACCACTTGAGACTGTTTGATTCAGAAAACAGTGCTGTTACCATCACACTACTGAGAAATGTAAATGAACTAGTAATGCTGCTACTCGTACACCAATGATAACTTTGGTGATTCTCTGATTTTTAATCAAGCAACATCATCAGGTCAAACTCAAAATGTGTTCATTACTTAAGTTTATGAGCAAATACCTGCAAAACTAACCTCATTCACACACTGACATAAACCTCTGTTTGGGTTTGAATATTTGCATGCTGACCTGCTAAACTAAACTGCTGAACATGGTCAACATTATACATCCTAAATGCTTCCTGATGTTAGGATTTAGGTCAAAGCATCGCTGTTCAAATTCACTATAGAGGGAACAACAAACATTTTCTGGGGTAAACTAAATTGTATGAGTAGTAAATTAGCCCAGTTTGGTTGTGCAGTGGAAACCAGACCATTAGGGACCAGGCCTTAGGTAGAACTGTATAGAAAAGGCCTAGCAGCTTAATCTGATGGAAAGTGTATTGAAGCACTGAGGCAGACACACACATACACCCTGGGCCCACCCAGAATCTGTAGCCACTCCACTGAGCATCTTAGGATGGCTGCCCTTACACAGAGCAGAGAACAGAACAATTGGTGAACAACTAAACATGCTATGCTTTTCATCCCTCAACCCTCCCCTCATGTTTTCTCAGTATGTGTGTGTGATGGTCACGATTCAAGCTCTTCCAGTTTATTATTCTAAAGATAGCTGTCAGCAAAGAAACAACTCAACACAAACCACATGGCACATGTCACGATTCCTTCTCATAAACATGTGTGTGTCTGGCATGTCTCGAGCAGCGTGTCAGGAGCTGAGATGGGCAGTAACGTGCGTGATGTGTGTGCATGTGAAGTTGGCCGGTGGCAGTAGATGCCAGTCCGTGCTCTGTCTGGACTGGCTGAGCGCCCAGTGCTCCCATGTGGTTCATGTTCTCCAGACTTTGACATTCATTGACTTTTCCTATAAGGCTCCACTGAACCTGTAAATGCCGGTGTTTGCCCACACAGCGTGAGTGTGTTTGTGCACAAATGTGGTTGCTAAGTTGATTGCTTGAAGGGATAAAGATGTTCAGTTCCTCACAGAACCTAACAATTCACCACAGAGGCAGAATAGCTTGAAAATACATGAACCTGTGAGGGTGTGTGAGACCTTCCAGAAACACTTCCCTGCAAGTGTGCTTGAGGTTGAGCCACGCAGGGCGACACAAGGTTGGATTTTTTATTGTTTTATCTCCACAGTGTTAAAAAAAAGATGTTCTTTCATCGAACAAGTGGCAGAGTCTGGGCTAAGGAGCTTTAGGGCTTCTTAGCTCTGCTGTGGGAGGGAGAGGGACTCCCTAAACTCTCTGTCTGTGTCAGTCAAAGAAAACCAAAAACCCCTCGCTGAGAACACACACAGATATAGCACATGAGAGCCAGGAGTCAGAGCGCGCACACACACACACACACACACACACACACACACACACACACACCAGCTGAGCGAACGCCTAAGGACAGCACTACTAATCTCATTCTCTGTTGACACACTATTGCTCAGCTGTGCCATGCTTTCACAGCTCTCTCTCTCACTGTGTTGGTATCTCAGAGCTGGAGGTGTGTTCCTTCCTATCAGCGTCAGCAGAAGGGAAAGTTCACAGTGGGCCAGGGTTGTGTGTTTGTGTATATACTTTGTGCCCACAGCAGTTCTGATCTGCAAACCGCAGCGTCCCACCGACAGTAACATTCAAAACAGTAGGATTTTGCAGAAGTTTACAGGAATTCGCTCTGCGGTTTTTAGATGTTTTTTTTTTGGAGCAGAAGTGAGAAGTGAGAGGAATGTTTTTCTTAACCCTTTGAACCCCAAAAAGTTTCTCCTGTCATATTTTTACTCACTGTGGGTGCATTTTTCACTGCAATGTAAAGTGCTGCACATCTATTGAAACAGTACTACCATAGCTATTAGATCTCTAAAAATGTATTTTGTGCAGTATGACAAAGTTAGAATGCCATAAATCATAAAAAAGAAAAACAAATTTTCTTTAGAAATTAAAAAAAAAGAATCAACATGTACAGCATTTTTCATTTAGAAATCAGGTATCCACAGGTGTCACTGGAAAAAAAAGTTGATTCTACATACTATATTCAGTTAATTACTTTTCATTTGTTTCCATACTTGTCTCTTATCAGCGCTGTGTAAACACGGCCTGCAGTTCAGTCCTTGAATTTTTGTCACAACTGTTTTTTGCAGCAAAGTCTCTAAGGGCTTCACAGTTGCACAAAGGACCATAGACATTTTTGTTTATTACAGAATCTTTAGAGTGTAAACGGTTCAGTTTTGGCAAATACTTGGGAAAAAAGTGATTCTAAGTGATTTTAAGTTTAGATTTGGTTTTGGACATTACAGGTGAATAGTTCAAGGACCTTGGGAAAGATGAAAATGTGTGGATTTGTTTCTGTTTTTACAGTTTCTGGCTTTGATGAATTGTGTAATTTTTTAATGATAACATGCCCCTAGGGGTTTCAGGGGGTTAATAACCTCATTCATCTAAAATACTGCAGTGAACAGATTAAGAACATTTATTTCCATCCATTTTACAGAAGAAAAGAAAGAAACAAAATACATTTTAAATAAACACTTATGAATCCAGAAAAAAAAGACTCGGCTTTATTTACGTTTGATCAATGGAGAAGTTTGTAGACATCAGCACTTTGGCCCCAGACAATTCATGAGTTTGTTGTGGCTGAGCTTGATCCAACCCAGTTTTGGACCGAAGCCAGCCTGCATTGAAGTCATTGCCAAGGTAGGCAGATTTCTTCCTTTGCTCTGAAAGCACATTTTGTGTTTAAAGGAATGTCAGCTGGCTTAGATCTCTGTGCAGCACAATCTAACTACAGACTCTCAACTGATCTGATCTATCAGTTTGATTCCTTTGGTAAACCAATTAAAGTAATTCCGATCAGTGTTATTCTGACCAGTATGTGATTAGAGACATGAACAACTGGTCACCATCACTCCATCACATGGAGAAGCACATTTCTCAAAAAGCCACTGTGAAGCTGTTTGATGCTGGTTAGGATATTGTACAGATACAAATTATTAGTAATCAAAGACTAATATCTCAAGTTCCAATGCAACTGATGACACACCAGTTGTACAAATTGCATCGTTTTTATTGCACTGATAAGAAGGGAATACAAAGGTGCCTATTTTGGTGACCAAGGCAAACTGCCACAGATTCAGTGTATTGCAATAGGATGATGATTCATCCTATTCCCCAACCTTCATGCTGTGCTTTGTTATGTGCTGCCAGTTGCGCCAAAACACCCCCTTCTGTGTATGTAATGACAGTAGCTTTACAGAAGACCATGTTTTTAATTTTCCTTGTGTGATATCTGTATGCACTTTTACCTATGTGTCACCACAATGTCAGAATGTCTGGCTGAGATCTGAAAGATATTCCGACTTTTAAAAAAGGGATACCTATGCATGTGTTAAGATCAATGTGATTTAATGTTTTCTTAGACATATTCCTATGGGAATCAGTGCACTCAATGAAAAACAATGGGTTAGATTTGCATTGTTACAGAGCTCAACAATGGTACGTGTGTTATTGTGGAGTTTCCATGGTGGATGTGCGAGTGGGTGAGTTCAACTGGACAAGGGTCACTGAGGTGGGCTGCAGTTCAGCACTAAGGGGGGCTGTGGAGATCAGAGGAACAATGCTGTAAGGCTTTCCCTTGTTCTTTGGTTTCGAGTTGGGTGGAGTACACTGGCTTGACTTTCATTTTCCAATACAACCACACTGTCAAAACTGTGTACATTTCACAGTCCTGCTAACTACTTTCCAAAGCAAGTTTTTTTCTCACTTACTCTTCTTTAGGATTACATTGTAATTGCTGGGATGGAGAGAAAATAAAAATAATAAAATCATTCTAACACTGTTGGCAGCAGACTCAGTTCAGATTCTGGAGTTTCATTAAATGCTTAAGAAATAAAATATTCCAAAACTGCCCTACTATGGGATGATGGCAGTAATTGATTATCTACAATATGCTCTTACCTTTTATATTTAACTATCTAACCATTATAGGAGAGGATAAAGGTGTCAATGCAGTTTCTGGTGAGCTAAAGGCACAAACATAAATTATACAGCCAGGTTTTCAGGTAAAGTTTCAGGCTAGGCTCTTCACTACATCTCAGCCAGAAATAAGGCAGCACAGCCGGACATTTCTCAAGGAGCAGCACTGAGGAACAATGGCTGGGTCCATCCTTACATTGTTTCCCTGTGTTGGATCCCCAGCACTGCTCCTTAATGGGTTCCTGGCATTGACAGGCAGGAAAAAACAGAGTCTGTCGTGAGAGGAGTCAAGAGTGCTGAGGGGAACATGGGACTTCCTTAATGGAACCTTCATCGCCAAATACCGTGTTTTAATTGGCTGGATGCAGGAGGCAGGAACTTCCTGTTCGAGTGTTGTTGGAAGTGACTACTCCCTGCGAAAAGTCAAAGACTTGTAGAGTGAGTGCATGCATGTGTACATTGGCGGAATCCTGTGTGTTCTATACCAGAAATTATCTTTGGCTTTCAGAGTGTACATTTGAAATAATAAGATGCTTGTGTGTATAAAAATATGAAATGTTGGTACAGTTCTTTTCAGGAAGGTTGTGTTTTTGGTGTGCAGAGCAGAGGCTGTGAAATGGAGCAAAGCACTTGGGTCATTGGAGGTCCACTGCTGTACCCACATGTCATACAGTGGTGTTCACAGGAAGGGCATCACTTACAAATGTTATATTTCTAATGGTATGGTGATTGTATGTAATAGAATAGAAAAAAAATAGAAACCAAATTTATTTTTTTATACATTAGTTAAGGCAAACCTAACTAGTATTTGAGAGACTCAACAGAAGAACTGTTATCAGCCCCGTAAATGGCTGTTGTCGGATATCATTCCCATACATATGAGCCAGTAAACACATCCTCCTACTTCTAATAGGCTCAGTAGGCCCTTTTCACTCCATTTAATGGCAATGGAGCCATGATTTTGCAGTTCCAAAGATACAATGAGGAATAAAAGTCCTCAGATTTTCACCCAGGATACTTGAATTTGAATTCCATCTGAGACCATTACTATAGTATTAGTTTTGATTTAAGTCTTGGTTTCACTTTTGCTTTCATTTGCTGTTTTTCACTTGGTTTTACTTGCATTTTCAGTTGATTTTCAGTTGCACTTGCTTTGGTTGGTAGGTATGCACTTACTCACGCAGCCACAACAAACTGCTGAAGTTATCAGGGTAATTTACTGTTGGAAGGCTGTTGCAGGCTCTGATTATATGTTTTCCTCCAATGGCAGTTCATTATGGTCACTCCTCAGTCTCCACAGTGTTGCACTTATGCTTACAGATCAGCGCTTAGACCGCAATTATCAGCACCGTGCACACTCTGCATCCTCAGGTCTGCTCCGTGTGGGTTTGCTGACTGAATTGAACAAAAACACACACTTAGTGTCTGTGGCTTACTGTTTGCAGTCACTGCTGCTGTCCTTCCTGACAGCGCGAGTGACGAAGAGAGATTGTGGGTAAACCGCAACTATGTGAGAGCAAAGAGAACTATAATTGTCACTGTGGCTGCTGGACTATAGTGGGGAATCTTATCAGTCTGTCACATCCAACCAAGTCAGTGGTTTACAAATTCTGGATTTTTGTTCAAAGTGAATCACAGGTTCTTGGGAAACTGTAAAATTGCTAATTAAAATATTAATTAATAATGAAAATAATTATTAGTTGTACCCCTAAGATATATATTTAAAATGTATGAATGTATGAATCATCCTTGCAAACATTCCAAAACAGGCACAAGCAGTATCTTCTATTTGCAGAAGTGCAGTGGCAGCAGACCTGAGCTTCTTTTTTGGCAAGAAGGGAAACAGCAGCAGCAGCAGTGTAGAACTGCAGATGGAGACATGTCAGTGTGTGTGTGTGTGTGTGTGTGTGTGTGTGTGTGTGTGTGTGTGTGTGTGTGTGTGTGTGTGTGTGTGTGTGTTTTCATTATAGTGTGTGTGTGAGGATTTCATCTTTTACATTTCAAACCTGTGAACTTGTGATAGCGTCACAAGCCTATTCCATGAGCTGCTTCACACCTAAAATCTCTATTCATTTAAAGGTCATGTGTGATTTTGTCTACTGCTGGTGCTGTGTCTTCTGCTATTTTCATCCCTCTTATGTCTGCAGGTGTGTGGATTTTTCACTGTGCCCTCTTGACTTTGTCCTTTGTTTTGTTGCAGACGGTGTTGAATGGCAAATGCCAAAATGTATTCAAATTGGTTTCTCCTGGTGTGTTTGTGTATGAGCCTCTGTGCACCTGTGAGAGCTGAGTGATCGGTTTTATGACTGTCTTGTGCCCAGAATCCCCATCGTCGTTCTCAGGACAACCACAACACATGCTTTCTCTATCTGACAACTCATTTTTCGAATGAAATTTTTATGTCTGCCATCTGCAAGCCAAATAGAAAATTGGCCTTATGGCCTTTTTTTCTCACTCTTCTCTTCCTCTCTTCCTCTCTCTCTCTCTCTCTCTCTCTCTCTGTCTGTCTCTCTCTCACACACACACACACACACACACACGCACACACCCTCTTAGAAATAGATGTGCTAACTAGAACCATGTAGGGTTTCTCGGCTTGTCCCCATAATAGACTGGATATAAAAAATTAATATACCCATGGGTCTGAAAAGTGAATCCAACACGGAAGTGCCATAAAACTACACTATTTCTAATCGCCAGCAGGGGTCGATTCCTCTGGTGCCAAAAATAAGTTATAGAACTAGTATAGTACAGAACTCCATGAGAAAATGACCCTACTGGTTACTTGGTATGCTAACTTAGTAAACATCCTCCTCATGAGTTCACGCTCTCAATCACTAGTTTCAAGACGTTTTTAATGAAGCATGGTGTTCAAATTTCAAACTTTTGGTCCCATTTTGTGGAAAATGGACAACGATATGGAATGTGTTTTAAGGGTAATTTGTGGTTGACAGTGGGTAGTGTATTTGGGTTCTCAGTCAGATCCACCGCTTCTTCATTATATCTGGTTTGAAAAGACCAGGAGAAGGAGATGATGGCTAAATTCTAAACTCTAGGGCTGGTCCCTAATATTCAAATATCCGAATATTCATTGGTTGTGGTGGTATTCGGATATTAATTTTGATATTCGAATAGTCGTGCGCACCGCCACCAGGCGCCGCCGAGGCTGTACTATGTCGCTGAGCGTTGCCGAGGCTCTAGTATGCGAACCTACCAACTCTGATGTCACGTTCCGCTCCACTCCATTCCCCCAATAATGAGACACAATAATAATGACTAGTGATATGTCACACCTGCTTTGTAGAGAGGACTGTGTGATGACCTGAATGTTACTCTATACTCTTTGTTGCATTGGTTTTTAGTGTAGTTTTTAAGACACATGCGTCTAAACCGGCTTGCTTTAGTAAGCAGCGTGGTTTTAGTTTCAAATACTGTATTTTCTCAATGGTTCTGGTCCCTCTGTCATGGTACTTTATCCATGTAAGTATCTCTAGGGAATCATGTGAAAACAGAGTCCCATGCAACACATTCAGACAGTTTCCCAAGCACTGATGAAACCTAGTCCAAGTCCATTTTTTATTTTATTTTTATTCTAGAACAATGCTCTGCAGCTCCCACATACTGACCCCAACAGGGCTGCCAGGTTCCAGCCCCCACACTCTTTCCCCTGGGAGACCAGAGTTCAAATCCCAGATTCAGCACCCCTCTACACTAATTTAGCCCACCACCCTCCCACTATCCATACTAAAAGAAAAACAGATGAGGAAGGTCAACTGACCAATCTAAAAATATATATGTATATGGCAACTTTTTTGACTCATGAACTCCTAGTTGTTAGAAAGGTCAGTTACATCTACGCTTAAAAGTACCATTTCTGTAAATATCTGAATATTTGAGGTTGCTATATCTATGCTTTCAACAATGCTTTATAAACTCTGTCTTCGCAAAAGCATTCTTTGAAGGAAAAGTGTCTGTAATGGAACATGTCTTCTTCCAAAAAATCCTCAAAGAACTGTTTATTCAATAAAGGGTTCTTCAGAAGGAAATGTAGAACCTCAACCAGATGCATTATACGGGAGAGACTTGCCACTTAAAGAATTCGGTAACAAAGATGGCGGTTGTATGACACATGTCGTACCCCTCCCTCAAAGAGGTCAGTCGTCTGCTTTGTAATAGTCGAACTAGGAAACATCCAGCCTATCAGGTTGTTACACTGATGCGTCTGCGGTGCGTGCGTATTTGAAGGGTAATCTGTGGGAAAAGATGCTCTTTAAACCGTACTTTGGTACAAAGTCACCAAATTTTTAGGCAGTTTTCATCAGATTTGACTGATGATTCTGTACGTGCAGTTTTTATGTCCTGGTGAGCATTGAAACTGCAGTTCGACCACTCTCCCCATACATTTTGAGAAAGGGCCTGGTCTTGTTCACCCGAATTTTCCTCAGCTCTTCATGCGGAACCCTTTAGGAACCCATGTTTTTATAAGTGCACAGACACACATAAAAACACACATGCTCACCTCAGTTGTTTCAAAGGTGCATACTGCTTTCCCAGAGGTTAAAGCACACATAGTTGATATTATAGAAGTAGAGAAGAAAGGCTTAGATGAAACAGAGATTGAACAGGAGCAAAAAGGGATGAGTCGACGGAGAGCGGTTAGATGCGTGATAGAAGATTTTTCTGTTTGAAAGAGTGCATTTCTGTGTGTGTGTGTATGTGTGCACAACTGTTGTTTGATGTTCTTCCCATCTTTCAAGCTTACTGTGGTGAGATAGCTTGCCCTAATGGGTTGCATGAAGCTCAGGAATGTAGATCAACAGATGAATGCCTGGCTGCTGCATATAACTGTCTGTGTTCTTGTGGTTGTGTGTGAGAGAGTGAAATTACACTGCACATGCAGGCAGTGTTAGTATACGCACACATGCAGACGCACACGCCGAGATATTTGTTAGCTTTTGTGAGATAACACACTGGGCATCGTGCGTGTGTTTGCATGCTTTACAGTCAGAACCTTTTCTCGTGCGAGCTGCAGTGTTTGGCCTCAGTGGAGCTGCTGCCTGACCGGGATTTAATGAGCCCTGAACTCTGTCTGCTCCTCCACCTGTGAGTCTGTGCATTTCAGGTTCTCGCAGCTTCTTGTTGGAGCTGCTGAAATGCTTGTTTCCCACCAGGGACCATGTGGACTTTCCTGTGTTTACCTGGTATTCTGTTGTTGTGGTCAGTGTTGGTTCAGTCATATCCAAAGAGCTCCCAGTGCGTTCTGATTGAATGTTCAGTAAACCAGTGTTGGAGCCAACAACTGTTATTCTGCCCCACATAGTTTATATAATATTATGAGACAACAGAAATACACTTAGAAAACAAAATGGTGAGAAAATAAGAGCATTCCTACCAGATGCATTAATGAAAATGTGTGTTAATACAAATATGTCTTTCAGTGGACACTTCCAGAAGTAATAAACTTAGTGTGCTTTTAGAGATAAAGACGCTGCCACATTAACGCTGAACTACGATTTGCTGGCACCTGGTAATAGCATCCAAATGTCAGTAAAGAGGCAGTTCATAGAGCAACACTATTATTCAATGACAGGCGGGCAGAATCAGGCAAACAAACAGAGCAGACTTGGCAGGCAGAACATCCACAGCTGGCAGGCAACAGGTAAGAGGCAAGCAAAAAAAAACAACAGAAATGGCTCAACATCAAAAGAAACCTGCAACCACAGCAGCATTAGGCTAATTAAAAGATGTGTGGAAAGCTGTGTTCAAATTCAGAAGTTACCTCCCGAGGTATGCGGTTGAGGAATGTATACAGTAACAGGCTGAGAAATCTCCCTCTCTCTCTCTCCGAGTGGTGCAGCATTTTCTGCTCTCAGTTTAAGCAAATCCTTTTAATGCCCCTGACTTGGAACCTTTCTGAAGAGTATCCAAAAAAGGGAGTCAGTGCCGTAAGAAGAGGGAGAGAGGAAAAGCGTAGGTGTCACTGTGACACAATCAGGCTAGATTGCAGCACTTGAACTGGCACACCCACCATGAATGACTCTAATCAGCAGGACTGTATCATCAGAGCCTCTTCTGACTGTCAGTCAGGGTGAAGTGGTTTAAAACTAGCGCCTCTAAATCGTCTAGTAGTAAAATTAATATCTTTTAAAATGTTATGGAAGTAAATAAGGAAAAGAATAAAGAATTCAAGGAAAAGGACCAATTAAATTATGGGGGAAAAAACAGGGCGATAAGGACCGGCTAAAATGAGTGGTTATTTAAAGTGAAAATAGTGATCTGCAGTGCCGCAGTGCAAGTCAGTGCACCCTCACCCACTATATACAAGTGGTACCACTGTAGTTACAGAGATAAACAGAAGTAACACGTTCACACTGATGGCTGACTGAGACCACTGACTATATATAAAGATAGATTTATAGGTTTTCCGAGCAGTGTCATGTCTGTAGCGGTCACCATTTTGGTATTGCCTGATTCCTCCTAACTCCTGTCTTACTCCAGGCATATCATGAGTGGAACTGTCACTCTAAATGACCACGCATTTAATTATGCATAACTTTAAGCTATAATACAATTTAAGCAAGTGAGTTATATAAAAATTTAACCCCCATACAGTTGTCACAAACAGCGATGGTAGCTATTATGACCAATTCCATTTTCTGCATTAGACTGTAAACATGTTTATTTCGGCTGTAAAGTTGGGCATTTTAACATGGGGGTCTATGGGGACTGGCTCGCTTTTAGAGCCAGCCCCAAGTGGCTGTTAGAGGAACTGCAGTGTTTGGCACTTTGACGCTGGATTAATGTTTCAGCCCTGGAGGTTGCTCTTTGATTGAGACAGGATGGTAGCTATCATTGTAATTAAAGCTGTAGCCATGGGAAAGGTACATATTGGTACAGTACAGCTGGACATTGCCACAACACCACAGATTTAACCACAAATGCAGCTGGAGTCCGGGCAGTAAACACATCCAGCCGCAGCCTCAGCAACCACAGCCTGGCAGAGCAGCTGCAGCTGTGCTCACAGCCTGTGGTTACATACTGCCAGAGATTGGCCTCTTAAAATGAGTAATGAGCAGTAAATGCATCACGTAAAGTGTCACATCATGTGTTTCCCTTAATTGGGTGTGTAATAGAACTGAAGTGAACCAACACACCAACTGTTCATATGGATCAGAGGAAGTATAAAAGTTATGGTGAAGGAAAGCACAAGGTATTATGTGAGAACGCAAAATTAATTGCAAGGGAAGGTAAAGGTAGTAAAGACCAAAAAAAAGTGCACTACAGATTATTTTATCTTCTCACATTATTTTGTGACGTGTACAGTATGTGTTAGGAGTTTCATTCATTTTTCTTGCCATGTGTCAAAGTGGCCTGAAAATTGCTCGCATTAATTTCATAGTGCATTTGTGAAGAATTAGGAATGGAATTCAGCCATCACTTGATCAAATACTCTAAAGCTGTGGGGAAACATTTACATATTTGCACATGACTGGCCATCTTCCTCCATCTTCTTCTGGCCCCTGCAGCTCCAGAAGTTGCTGACATGGTGCCGTTATCTCCCTGTTCTCCCCGGTAACTAAAATCCACAGACAGCTCTCCATGTCAGCCAATCAGATAACAGATAGCCCCTGATTTCGAATCAGCACTGCATGCCTTTCATCCTTGTGCTAGAAAGCATTTTGCCTGACAGATAGAATCCTGCAGAGTGTTTACTGTATGCAGCGTCTAAGTAACAGACATAATGAGAAAGAAGGCAAGGGAAAAACGAGACAGACGTATGATCTTATGCTTGGTCTTGAAGACAGAGAAACAAATGAAGGGAGCGGAAAAAAGAGCAAGGAAATACTGTAGA
>OMNN01051593.1:14022-28205 GCA_900302755.1 Chromis chromis | reverse complement strand
GACAAGCAGAAGGCACGGATTGGATAGTAAGAGGGAGGGGTGATGAGAGGAGGGAGACAGAAACCCTCTTTCAACTCACCTCTCCCATGTCAGCTATAAGGAGGCCTGGTACAGAGATGTTAAGGGAATGAATGAATGAAAAAGAGAGAGAGAGAGAGAGAATGTCAGTTCTGCATTCCAGAGGCCATGTTTGCTCCTGTATCTCTCTCTGCCTGTACGTATGCCTCCACATCAGATATTTCTATCAGTCAGCAGTGGGTTCCTGAAACACTGAGGTATCTCTGTTTTCATCCGGCAAATAAGATGCAGAGAGATAGAGGAAGGGAAGGAGGCACAAAGAAAGACTGAGGAGGGGAAGATGTGGAGGCGGCATTGATGGGTGTAAGAGGAGTGAGTGAGTGAGTGAGTGAGTGAGTGAGAGAGAGAGGAGTCTGCATGTTTGATTTTCTTGGCATCTTAAATGAGGGTTTGGGTAACACCAGTACACTGACTCTTTGCTGTGTATTTCATTGCACTGCAGTCACATTTCCTCAGCAAAATTAATGAAACTCTCATCCGAACCCAGACCAAGCCGCTGGGTAAATTAGTTTCCTCGCCGCTGTGATCTCCGGTCGTACCGCGCATTTGCAACGGACGGAAGAGACTTTGCTGTTGAAATGAGACAGCGTGGTCAGCTGTCAGTGTGAATTACTTTGACCAATAAATGTCTGCTGACAACTTGCAGTTTCATAGTTTGTACATATGCAGAGAGCAGAAGTGCAACAGGAGCAATTAGTGCACGTCATGCACTCCACAAATACAGAATCAGTACGTCAGTGTCTTCTAGGTATTTGCCATCTCTTGGCTGGGCTCACTTGTGTGCATGCTTCTGTAATCATACCTCTATATTTGTTTTATGGCATAGGTTGTTTTATAGGTGCAGGCTGGAATAACTCAACAAGAGGATGGATTGCTAAATGTTCAACCCTGCCTCCCCAAACCTACTTTCTTATACACCTAACCTACATTTTCATTTACAATTTGAAAGACACATTTATTTAGTTTGGTTTGAAATAAACACTTTTTTTTTTTTCAACATAGATAAGACGCATTAGGAGGGAGGAAGGGATGTTGGAGGGTTAAGTCAGCAACAGGACAGACCAGGGTTTGCATCCTGTGTGGGACCAGTATTCATAGACTTAAATTTTACTTTAACTTGTTCATTTTCAGCTTTCACTCGCTGTTTGTTTGGTCAGGTTGAAGTGCCAAAACTATGTTATAAGGTTTAGTAAAATGTTTTCCTCGACACTTTCACAAAGATAACGGTTTCTTACAGGGTTGGTTAAGTTTAGGCACCAAAACTATGCAGTTATTTTTAGGAAAATAGCACAATTTCAGTTAAAATATTGTCCTTGCACAACATGTTTGACGCTTCTTCTCCATTCTCTGAGTTACCAGGGTGACGAGGCTGATCTAATAAATGTTTTGTTGGCTGAAAAGAAGCCAAATACTTAAATGGCAAAGATGATGATACTGATTTGAAACGTATTTGTGATTTGTCATAAACAAATATAATGCAGCAGAAAATACATTTCACTCATAATGTAACTGTGAATGCAGTTTAGTTGTATGGAAACCTAATTTTTGGGGGACAGAGCTAAAACCTTTGCACTGACATCCATCATTCATTTCCTAATGGCATCCCTAATCCACTGACATTTTCTTTAGTGACCCCCCACTGTTTTCATATTTGTGGTTTTAAGTGAAATATGTCATCAATAATCTGATTTATTCCAATGAAATCTGGTACAGATGCTGTTGTCTCGGTCGGGATTAAATATAATAACTTTTGACTTTTCCTCTCGCAACACAAACAAGTCGAGATTTGAGCATATGAACAAATACCTGCAAAACTAACTAAAAATCATCAGCTGGACCTTGTTGTACGGTAAACTAAGAATGTGAATATATTTGTCAACATACCTGCTAAACATCAGCATGTTAGCAGTGCCATTATGTTCGCATTCCCAGTGGTCAGCAACCTTATGTTAGCATTTAGCTCAAAGCTCCTCTGTGTATAAGAGCAGCTACACAGAGCGCTTTACTCTCAGTCTTGTTGTACTGTGCCATCTGGGATGTTTGGACAGCGACACACTTTTGTTGTGTTGGCTCTCACTCCAGAACAGTTGAAATGAAATAATGACTGTGAGGATAAAGAGATAAGTTTCAGCTTTCATTTTAGTGTGTTTAAAACACTAGATAAAAATGCCTTCAAGGGCCTCTCTCAAACACAATTAAAGCTGAAAATCTGCCGTTCTCTTTAAATCCAGTCAGTGAAACGCCAGAAGAATACAAAATCCAGACACTCCAGATTGCATCATACCTTGCACCTTCCACCCGAAAAACTAGAAAAAACAAAAATGGATAGAAATTTTTAAAACGTCTGTTACCACCATCAGGCCTGAGTACATCACACTTTGTCCCTGCTGTGTGGTCATGCCTTTTCCCAGCAGATAGCTAAAGTCAACACATGCTTCGCCAGCCTGCACCGTGGCACAAACACAAACCAATAGTGACCCACTGACGCTTTGTTTTTCTGTGTCATGATGTGAGCGCTGTGCATTGTCTGCAGCTGACTAAGCCTCTTCAAATCTCACAATGCAATGCGGCAGTTTGGCCACAACCCAGAGCCCCGGATTTATCCCTAACCATTTCAGCGAGGACAGTCGTGCCAGCCGTGGTTTAAAACCGACAGAAATAACTACCCTGAGTAACAAACCTTATTTGTCACCAGGATCAAGCAGATGGGTCGTGTTTGTCCGTACAGTCCAGTCCTGGCGCGTCTTTATCGGAGCGTCTTGCTGTTTTGCATACTCTGTGCATATCGTCGTAGGTGGCCGTCTGTTTACTGTGAAATGATGTAGGCTGTTTAGATAAACTGCATCTCTCTATCTTTTATCTGCCAGTAGATTTATGGTTAGCTTATATCTTCTGTAAAAGGCATCAGTGTGTATCTGTGTGTTTGCATCCATCTATCTTCTTTATCGGCATCGAAAGCATGATTCTCTCCCTCATCCGCCCTCTGAGCTTTAATGCCATGCAGACACATAAAGAAACACACACATGGATACACAAATGGATGGAGAGGTCTGCTGAAAAAAACACACAAGAATTTCATGTCTCTTCCTGGCTCTTGGGTTATTTTTATCTTGAATGCTCGTGAGCTCGTAAGTCTTCCTTTTTGCGTACCTCTGTCCCTCAGTGACTTCTCCCTTCCTTTCACATCTCCCTCCCTCTCCTCTTTCCCTCTTTCTACCCCTCCATTCATTAGGGCTGTGTGAGAGTGAAGCTGCGAGAGAAGAGATGAAAGACACCAGAGTGGGGTTTTCATCATAGACACACACACACTCCTCTCCTAATGCAGTGTGTCTCTGTGTGTACTGAGCTCAATTCACGTGTGCTACTATGTTTTTCCTGCATTTTAATGGTGTTTTTACAAAATCCACATGTCCCACTTCCTGATGAAATTTTAAAAAATGAAAGGATTAATGTGCTTTGGAGCTGCCTAAATCAGAAGAATGTTTTAGTTGTGTCATTCATCAAATTCAGAACCAATTCTGTGTGTTTGTGGGTGTCTGTGCCTCAAAAATAACGAGGATAAGTCAATTACCATAAAACTGTGACAGTGCGTTTTAGATTTTTCAAAGAGTGTGTCTGAGTGTGTGTGGGGGTTGGCAGTTGCACGCGTATGTGAGTAATCAATACATATTTTGTATGTTTTTCTTAGCTTATGTACACACACACCCTCACACACAAACACACAAAGACTTCATTATGGGGACAGTGACTACCAAATATTTTCAGTGTTGGTCAATCTGTTTATAGGACTAGAGAAGAAATCATAAACAGTCCAAAATCCAAAGATAATCAGCTTATGCTGATACAAAACAAAGACAAGCAGCAGATTCTAGATTAGAAGCTGAAACCAGCAAATGTTTGGTATTTTATAAATTACTTGAGTCCATTAGCTTTCTGTTAATTGCCTAATTGATCAATCAGCTTATCGTTTCAGTGCTGCAGTACATTGTGCTTGTCTACAGTTAAACTGCCATCCCAAGAATTTAATGGAAAAAGCTAATCAGTGCAGCAGCCACCAATAATAGCCAAAAACCTAAATGCTGTTTTTTATCACTGTTGCATTTAAATGCATTGCCACAATTAATTTGCCTCGTCAATGGGAAAATCCTTTCTGCGGCATCTTAAAATTGAATGAACCATCGGTGGATTGGATGCAGTGCTGCTGAGTGGGGGCCCGACATCTCCATGCCGAAGCCCGGTTGACTCTTGACATACAGCTTTGTAGGGTGTTTAACATGGTGGTGAATGGGAAGAGGATAAGCTGACAGGCAGAAAGAGCCCTCCTTTGATGGGATTAGTACAGTGGCAGACAGGGACTAGTGCTTTAGATTGATTAAAGTGTAATCCTGGTGGATAATCATGCCTCCTGATGTGACATGTGTGGCCAGCACCCTCATGCAGCACCCCCCATCGCTGCCATACACACATAGTTACAAACAAACAATATCTCCAGTCACATTCATGCACCCTGAGCTGTCTCTCGCTGTCTCTCTTATTCTAATTTTGCCATTGCTTATTCTGGTTTTAGTTGACGGTTCTCCAAAAAGGTCAAGAGGAATAGAGATGAGATGGCACAGATAGGAAATGAACACTCTAGCTGTGATGATCTGTCACTCACCTAAGGATTTAAGTGATGGTGTCTATAGCTTATACATCAGACGGTGGAAAAACAGGTTTTTGTCACTTCATGTTACTGTTTCTGTGCCTGTTTATGTCAACGTAAAAGACTAAGTGACTCCCTGACTGACATAGGGAGACATTTAGAGCAGAAAATCAAAAGATTCTGACATTATCATTCCATTAAATGGCCGTTATCACTTGTCATTCCCATACATATGGGCCAGTAGGGACTTCCTCCACCTTGCAGTAGGCCATAAGGCCCATTATCACCCACTTTGATCACTGTTAAACAGAAAATAACCCCGATAATGTCGGCAACTTATTGCGATGTGTGATAAGTGCATGTAAAATCTCTGGTGGGGTCGTTACCCTGGAATGTAAATGAAAATGGAGCTTTGTGGTAAATGTAGCGACAGGGTGCATTTGAACCCAAATCCTGATTCTTTTTTGAACCTAATCAAGTAACTTTGGTTCCTAAACTTAACCATACACCAAATGCAAATAAACACCGAGTGAAAAACAGTGAGTAAAAGCTAAAATCAAAAGAAGACTTGAGTCTAAAAATAATACCATAATAATGCTCAGAGATTAGACTCAAAAGCCCCTTTTAAACAAGCTCTCCTTTCCATTAATCTGATGGCATCTGAACATGTCAGCTTCATGTCTGAATGAGCACTCCAGTCACTCATCCATAAAAGTCGCAATGGCAGTCTTTCTAAGTTGCACCATTTCGGCATAATTTTCAACACAGTGATCTAAACTTGCATTAACAGATAGGCATACAAGTAATATGGTGATAAGGAGAAAGCTTTTTTCACATTTCAGCATCAATATTGGTCCAAAGACAAAGTTTGTGCACCAAAATCACAAAACACCTTCCTCATTCTTGTCACTCTACAGTTTAACTTTCCTATTACAAACTGAAATGTCCATAAAAATAAAACTTTACTGCAATGAAGACAGCATCTGTAACAGGTCAGATTAACGAGACTCACCAAAAATATTTTTAAACCAATTTTGTTGCTTTCAGCTGTTTGTAGGAGTCTTTCCTCTAAGTGTATTAAATACCTGCAGGATCAGACAGGACCCACATGAGCATCTTTAAGGGGAAAGATTTGAATGCACTTATGCACACCGCAACAGCAGTGACGCCATTAATTAATTAATTAATTAAATCATTTCTTACATAGTGACTGTCCTCAGGTTGAGTCCTGAGCTCCATCACAGCTGTTGGGGTATCTTTATTTTACTGTTCATAAAGCAGTGGATAGATTATCATGACACATGGACAGAATTTCCAGTGTTTAGGAAATCATAAATAAAAAAGGCTGTTAGTTATTTTGGTATAATAAGCTCGTTATTAGTATAGATATTAGTATAGATTTTGATCTTTATTTATTAGTGCATTATGATGTCTAATTTCATGTGTTTGACAAATACTGCATGCGTACTGTGGCTCTCTACGTCACTGTGCTGGGTATGTTTGAATGAAGCCATGTGAAGCGTTATTATAAAAGTGACCTACGTCTGAATGACAGAATGCCGCCACTTTAACAGATTGATGAAGGCAGCGATGTTGCGTATCCCATATCTGAAAACGGCCGGACTATTTTCTGTGCCTTCTGTTAGCACTAACACAGTAACAGTGCTGTGGTAATTGTTATCATCCATGGTCACACAAAATTGTGTCCATTTTTCCAGGCTCCATTCCCAGATGTGTGATTAATGGGAACATTGTGCATGAGGGACGTTGGCAGTATGCAACTGGGGGCAACTGTGAGTGGTTACTCAGGCATTATCATGATGGGAAGGAAAAGCTGTAAGCTCTGCGGATTCTCTGTGTGATAGCCTGGAGTCTGGGAACTCGCCTGCAGCCCAGCAGAGGAAGAAGGCTATTTACTTTAGGTTCATTTAACACATCCACGGTCTGGATAAATTCAGCATATTTATCTGTGACATTCTGGGGGGAGATTACAATTATGTTATGGTGGATTTTGTGGTTTAGTTTTGGTTTAAGAGCACAGTTAGCAGTCTATAGCATAAAATTGAGGTTTTATTCATACTGTGAACACTGTGGGTTGCGTAAGAAAGCGAGAACAGAGCAAATTGTAACAAAGTGGGTAGTTGGAGGATAATAAGAACAAAGGGTGTTAGTGCATACTGGCAATTAGGAGAGTAAAAGCAAGGCAGAAAAATAATGACAACTCGCAGGCAACCGTAATAAGACACTCTGGCTATTTATTCCAGCTTTACACAACAATCACACAAACATACTGGGTGATTTTGCAGAGTTAGACATCATAATGTCTCCCCCTGTTCATTTTTCTCACTTTCACAAGCTGTACATTTCTCTCCTTTCCTTTTTGCTTAAGGATTTCATAGCAATTCAAGTGGTGACATCTTATCCTGGCAGACGAGGCAAGAGACAGGAAGGGAAATCAATTTTGAGAGAATAATAGAGAGCCAAGACATGAGATGATGCCTGCTGTTATGTGGCCAAATGAAGCAACAGAGATGTGGTTGATGCAGATATGCAGCTATTCTCTAGTCATAAAAAACACCCTTTAAGGCTATATACGTATGTTAACATATGGAGACATGGAAGCATGCCCATGGTGACATTATGTACTAATTGTGTTAATGTGAAGCCTGTGAGGTTAAAACTGAAGCTGCCATTTGCTCTCTCTTCAAAATTTTCTTTTTTCCGCTTCCATTACATTTGTTTAACACTTTCTGCATTATTATTTTACATTTTTTTTGCTCGTCTCGTGTGTACGACTTGTTTGCTGAATCTCTTTCAGACACTCGGGCATCACACTTAGAGTTCATTTGAAACCATCTGTACTGTATGTCGCTGGCCATCTGCTCTCTCAACCTTTTGACAGTGGTCTAAATGTCAGTGCTTTCGATGGCGATGCGAGCAGATTAAAGATCTCCACTTTGTTTTTTTTCCCCTCATCACTCAGCGTGTGACAGCCACTAACTATAAAGTAACAGATGGTTTTTTATCACATCAGCATCATGAAGAGAGCTTGTTTGATTTGAAGGGCACGTCCCTCAAGGTGATTTTCTAATAAACACACAGCGGCAGGGTTTTTTAATGGTATGCTAATCTAGTGTAGCCTGTATCCTGTACTACAAGTGACATATAGGAAACTGCTGAGTTGATTTTGATTGATTTGGGGAAATAATGTCAGCTCTGTGATGGACTGGTGACCCATCCAAAGTGTCCCTGCCTCCCACCTAAAATGAGCTGGGGAAGGCTCAAGCCCATGTGACCTTGGACAGCATGAGAGAGTGTAAGTGATGGATGGATGGATGTGTCACATTGCTGTGCATTTTATTGTCTGAGTGCCACATAGAACAGCTTTAATACACATTGATGAAGTCCTCTATTTGTGCATCCACTATACCTATCGGTTTGGTAAGACATTCTGGGAAATATTCTTATTTTGATTAACTGTGAGAGTTAAAGATGCCACTCTTACAGATAACAATAGCTGGGCACAGTGACTTCCAGGAGTCTTGTGACAACGAGGTTGCCAGATTTGAAGAAATCATGCGTCTACAGAGGCCTATAGTTAAACTTGTGGTCACCAACCATATCTGGCAACAAGTGTTGAAGCCAGAGATGCTCTGAAGAAGATGGAGAAACTTTTGCAACTTTCCCTAAAATGTGTAGGAGGTGTTGGTAGGTGCCTGGCCACCTTTCTTGCCTGCTTCTAGTTTTTATGCTATGCTAAGCTAAGCTAAGCACCTCCTGGACTGGTATGAATAGTAAAGTCCCTCTCTTATTATTGTGGTTGTTTTTTTTCCCATGAAATGAATCCCTTCCTGCCTTAAAATGGCTCAGATTTAAGTGTTTGTCTAGATTCAGTTCTCAGACACACCAGCTAAATATGCTGCATCTAAAGGATAAGAGACTCTCCTTTGAGGACAGCAGTGTTTACATCCTGCACAATGAAGACAGATGGTTTGAGAGAGGAGTGAAGGAAGCCCTTTATGTTAAACTGGAACATCTCTAAACAGAGGACTGAGTTTATGACACCAATTATCAAGTATTTACACCAGCTCACCTACAAATCTGCTCAAACACTGTAAAACTACTTTAGGCTACACAATGGCAAGTTGTAATGTTGGAGTAATTTAGTTACTTGCTTAAACCAAAAACCGAGTCTGAAAAAGAGTAATGGTACAGAAAGCTCCGCCTTGCAAGCTGACAGGATTTGTTCTTTGTTATGTATGAAAACCTGGAAGTCTGAATCTGTGTTTTTGAGACTGTCATCAGTACGCTGCAGTTTTAAGTTAGAAATACTCGGCCATGGTGTTAACTGCTTCTTTAGCTCATGATATAGCTTGTATTATCTAAATAACACCATATGGACATGTGAAAAGGGTTTTTAAAAAAATATTTTCACCACAGGGGCTCTTTAACATTTGAACAGAAAGTAAATGAATGCATTTTCTAAAATGCTGAACTATTTCTTTAGGACTGGAAGGTAATAAAGGTCCTTTGTTAAGTAAAAGTGCTTAGTCATTTGCACGTCACAGGCTCAAACTTTTTCAGATTAGCCTGCTTCTAATATTTCATATAATTGTGAATTAAATAATAGTTGCCCAAAATAATTGGAATATATTGCTCTGGGCTACATGGAGGTGATGGACATTTATCATTGTTTGACATTTTATAGGCTAAGTGATTAATCAATTAATTTCTTGCTGTGCCGCTTGATTAAAATGTGGTTCATGTAGTGTCACTGTGAGCTGCGACACACCAGCTATTTTTGACTATGATTTATTTAAATGCTTTTTATTGCTGCCCCTCATGTTTTGAAATTCAGCCTCCTTTGACTCCCCGTCCCTTTACTTGTTCTCCTCATCTTAACAAGTGTGAAGGCCCAGAAAAGGTTCTCAAAGCTGTGTCCAGCCCTCCCCTCCAGGCCTGTAGGAAGTGTTCTTTATTTTTACTAGCTTGCAAAGCTGTAATTTCGAAGTGGCTTTTCCAACAGTGACAGGTTGACAGCCAACCCGTGTACCTCCCAGGTCACTGGTCCAGTGTTAAGGGGGAATGAGAGATGGGGCGCATGAAATGGTCATGGTTATTTGGCCACAGTAGTGATAGAGCGAGGAGCAGTGGGATAAAGAGAGCTGAGGCATAGAGCTGAGGCAGGTTCGAGAACTCAAGGCCGAGTGTACACGCAGAAGCCAAAATAAGGGAGGCAGGAAACAAACATGGCTTTATTCCATGTCCTGAAGAGAAACAGAAAGATGGAGTGTTCGTGCAAGCAGTTCAAGTAGGGGAATCCCACTGAGGTGATCAGCTCCCAGAATCCATGGTTTTGCCACTTTCCTGTTTGTGGTTCCTCCACCCTGCACCATATCATCATGAGCTTACTGCAGCTCTCTTTGGCAAACAGAAATCCATCCAAAATACACATCTGTGGTTATATATCGCAGCAGGTTACTGGGTCAGTACTGTTTAAGGACACAAGTAAGGCTCTGTCCTTTCTTAACGACTATCCTTTAGCTATGGTAACATAAATCTCAACGGCACCAGAAGATTTGTCCCTTCACCAAACAGTAGAAGCATGTGGTTATACAGGAGAGAACCCATGTCTAAAACTATACAAATGCCTAATGTGAGGAAAAAAACATACATATTCAGCAAAATCCTTCCCTGCATTATGGATTCTCCTGCACTCTTGGACCCTTGAAGTCACATTAAATCCCTGCTAGAATGAATGAAATCATCATCAGTCGGAGATAAAGGGATTTTTGCTCATTTGAATAATCTTGATCTTTAGTAATACAAATTGCAGAGCAAATTCCATTCAAATCAGGAAGCTGATGCATGAGCAAAACTGTGCTCCAAGCCAGCACAGAGGGTTGCCTACATACAGCCAGGTTTTCACAGACCATAGCCCGTTCTTTTCCCGTTTCAGTGCCTTCTGCTGCAGCCTCCTTTTTGGAAAGCAACAAGACTTCTTCAGTTTTCTCCTTGTCTGCCAGTACTCTAAAATTTAAATTGTAAAACTTGCCCTTTCCTTGCACATGAAAATCTGTGTTTCAGTGCTGGTTATCACAGCTAAAGAAGATACCTCGTGTCCCTGTCTGTTATCCTCTCTGTGTTGGCATTGGCAAGTACATAAAGGATCAAGAAAATGTGTTGCGCATCATCACCCAGCCTTAATTTGCAACATATATTTTTAATATCTCTTTATTTACTCAAGGGAATTGTTTTTGTAATTTGGGCATATCCTCACATGCCATCCTCCTCTTCTTTCATGCACATCTTTTATCAGAACAGGCTCTGAGCTGTGTGACTGCCTCGAGTCAGCCAGCCAGCCTTTTGTTTTAGAGTTCTCTGTATCACCTGAACAAAGCGAGATAAGCTACCGTCAGGCCAAACCATATTATGTTCTCTCAATTTGGGTTTTTCTAGCCGTCATTTTGTGAGAACGTGCAGTTGAGTAACCCAGTCCCCATGTCCTGATCTGACCGTGGTATTTCTTAACATCCGTCCATCCATCCGTCCGTCCGTCCATCCATTTATTACCTATACCCACTTTATCCCACATAGGACAGCGGGGAGCTATAACTTATCCCAGCAAACGCTGGGTTGCTTTGGGTTGTCAACAGGTTGCCAGTCCATCTCAGGGCTAATATAAACAGAAAGACAGTGAGTACGCTTACACTCACACCTACAACCAATTTATAATACCCAGTTAACCTACCAGGCATGTCTTTGGACTATGGGAGGAAGCCGGAACACACAAAAAACCCATGTAGGTACAGACAGAACAAGTAAATTCAACACAAACTGGCCCCAAGTTGAATCTGCAGTTCCTGGAGAAATTGTATGGAGATTGCTAAAAGGTCCTCCTGCTTGCGGCTGTTAGACCTTGCACAGTTTCGTGCATGTGCAGGAGGACCCTGGTATTGAACCTGCAACCCTTTGATTACCACCTTTAGCTGCGGCGACCACCGTTCCTAACAGATTCTTACAAATCCTCTGTCTGTTGTTGACTTAAGCTGCAGTTATATTAATGGTCAGTAGATGTTGGCTCCAACAAAACACCAACTACACTTGAAGTGAAGGGGAACTCACAATTTACTGTAGAAATACTAAAGCGAAAAATTCTTTCTTTGTGAAGAGGGGACATTTTTGCTTGAGTTACACATCCCTCAGCCCACCAAATTCATCTCAGTTCCAAAGAAGCTGCAGCCTGTTTGCCCAATTTCAAATTGTTTGTCTGCCAACAACTGACAGTTGGTGATACATCCAACTCTAGGGTACAAAATATCCATCCAGAAAACTATGAGGGACATCAAAGAGGTTCACTTTTTAAAGTCAGCATTGCTGGATTCACCCTAGAGATTAACCAGCAGTGCAGAGGCAGGGCTGCGACCATGCAAGAGGTCGATGAATCACAGTCTCAACCCACAGTTTTATAAAGAGTTTCAAGTTTCACTTTGCAGTTAACACAATATACAGTCATATAAGAGAAACTCATCACCCTTGTGTCTGTGCATGTAGATGTGTCTTTGTTTTGCCAGGTCTAACAATGTGGGTGTATGTTTCTGTATCACATTTGAATCTCCCCCTCTTTGCCCTGTAGTGAACCTAAATGAACACATTTCATGTCACCAGAGAACAGTTCAAGTCTATTTCAAGAAGCTGGTAATTTGGGAAGCTTTGGAAACAAAACAATGCTGGGGGAGTAGTCTCTTCACTCTGTCTGTCTGCTCTCTGGGCCAGCTAATATGGATTTCTAAGGAGTTGAGGTTCTGGAGAAGACACTGAGAAAGCTTCAGATGGAGAAAAAAGGGATACGAGGAGCAGTGTGACAGGTATTAAACTTCTAAAACTGCAGTATACAATTTTTACCACAACCTTTGAAATGCATGTAGTTTTAAAATCCAAGCCCATCATCTGCAGCCCTCTTAGCATTGACCCTTTAGCCTTTGTTCTTGTGCTTTGTGCTTGAACTTCCTGTGCTTTGTGATTGTACTGTCTGCTGTGTGTTTTCTCCAGGTGACTAATGTGTGTGTGGTGTGTGCACAGGCACTCGTGTGTTTATATTCCAGCAGAACTGAGCTATATCCGTCCTGACAGTGAGATAGATAATGAGACATTGCAGACCTTTCAACCTCACCCTTTCAACTTGTGTTTTCTGTTCATTTCTCTTGTCTTTATTTTCATGTCTTATCTCTTTCTGTGTGTCTGTGTGTGACTCAGATTGTTTAAGATATCTTTAAAAAAAAAAGGATTCTTTCATGGCATTAGTTTTGAAGAGTGAATGTTTCTGATTCAGGGGTAATGCTTAAATTAACAAGGGCAGCTATGAGGCACAGTATACCTGCTTGAACCTATGAGCCCTAGGCTATTCAGGGTAATTCCACTACCTTTACTTGATTGCACATATACTAACATATGTATGCAATAATGAGTTCATGGGAAATTCAAACAAGAGTCCCAAGTGTGGTGATGGGCGCACAGCTGTGTGAAGGTTGGAGCTGTACATAAATTTAATGTAAAATCAAATATTTTTTCTTGCAGACACATAATTACGCAGACAAGCAATTAGCATTAATAGAAAGGCATATCATGCAATTTAATTTGATAAGCACTACTTAAAGAGCAATTCAACCAAGAAGAAAGGATGTGACTTTGGATGCAAAGTGCGTCCGAAAGGTTCTAAAAGTCATTCATGCTTGGTGCTTGGTTATGATACATTAAGATTGGGCCATTGGTTATAAAACAAAGTGTTGATCAGTAAAATTTTGACCTAATGACTGCATGTATTACAGTTCACCAATATGTACAAGACTTCAAGGCATTTCATAAAATGTCAACCTCATAGTGGCCTTAGAGAAAAAGTTAGGGGAGCACCCTGTCAGTGGGTTTTATACTTTGGAGACCACAACTGTCTGTTCAAATGTCAGGGCAATCCATCTATTACATTTAGAGATATTGCACTGGATAAGTTAAAAATTGACCTTTTGGTGGTGTTAGATGGAATGTCAGGGCATCACTGTTGATCAGTTGGATACACTGTCTGCGCACCATAGACATCTGCAGCAAGTTCAAGGAGAATTCATCCAAGAGTCAGTAAGAAATTTGTCAAAATTCTGAAAAATGTCAACTATGTAGAGGCACTAGAAGAAAACCACCATATTAATCCAGATTCACCCTCTGGGGATAATGAATTTATGTAGTTTCATGACGATCAACTCAGTAGTCATTTGGGTGGGTCAGTCTTAACCGAAGTGGTGGAACAATAGACCAACAAGTCCAATCTCAAGAGATCCAGACTTTTATCACAGCAAAACATTAATTTCCTAATGGAACAGTAATCCCAAACAGGTAAAGAAAATGAGTGAACTAAAGTTGTAGGAATAATAATAATTATATAACAGATACTCCGACAGTAAATTGACAGTTA
>OMNN01051592.1:0-16347 GCA_900302755.1 Chromis chromis | reverse complement strand
ACCTCAGTCCCTCCAGGCTTATGGAGCTGGCAATGAAAGGATGCCATGGCTGAGGGCAAGGCTGACTCTGCTCTCTTCCCCTCCTCCTCCCATCGCCCAAGGCCGCCCCACATGACCCTGTATGTGTGTGTGTGTGTGTCTGGCTTGTTTTTACACTTGCACTCAAGTGTCCTTGGCTATATATTTTGGTGTATGCATGGTTATGTGTATGCATGCACAAATATTTTCCTGAATCTCAAACGCTGTAATGAGCGTACGCTGGCTTGCAATTAAGTATCAGTAAGTGTGTGTGCTGGCCCTTCCTCGTGCCCCCTTCCTTTCTCAGCTGTTAGAAATGTTTAAGTTTTGCAGGGTGGCCATGGCAGCCGGTACCCCTGATTGGAATGGAAAATGACCCGGAGCCTTTAGCTGTGCAGTTCAGACCTGGCACACACGCACACAGAGGAGGCGTGTCGGTTAGCAAAGAGGGTGGAGAAATGAAGAAAAGAGCCTTTAAGCTGTCACCACCCGGCCCCGTGACCGTAATCACTGATGGCGTCCTCTCAATACTACCCACCACGTTAGTAAGCGCGGCTAGTCCGCCTCAACTTGTGAGCACACACAGATTCGCCCTTACACACACCGACTCATTTGCAGAGTAAAGGGTATAGGAGCTGAAAGAACTGCTCCGGTTTAAGTGTTTTTAGCTGTTTTTCTTCGGGAGAAGTTGCTACATGACTGCGTCTTTAATTTCTCTTTGGATTTTTTGTGCATATCTCGGATGCGCACGTAAACACACGCGTATGCTTAATGCACTGGATCCCGTGGTCCCCGTAGATCAAAATGTGAACGAGTGTTTGTGGAGCAGAAAGATGTCATTTGCTCAGTGGCACAAGAAGCACACAGTCCCCTCGGACCACCGCAGTCAGTCGTGGTTTGTCTCTGTCTGTTTGTCTATCTCTGTCATAGATACACACTTGGGCCTCTTCGCTGTCAACACAGTAAAGAAATAAAGAAAGTTCATTGTGCTCAGCACTTATTTCCCCGCGGGTCCTGAACTGGCAACTGTGAGGAGCTGAGCACTCGTACTATTAGAGGTGAGGCTGTGTTTGGAGCCCTCAGCTTCACTCGGGCGTGTTGATGTTTCAACTGCAGGTTTCTCCAGGCTGTAGTTCAAGGACTTCCCTCGATGGGAATTTTTGACTAGAGTCTTCTTTCTCCTCTCTTCCTGCCTGTCTCTTGCTACCATCCACCCCCCCGCCTCACCTCCACCCGCATACACACCAGTGCACACATGCACACTCACACACACCTTTCTTTCTGTGTTTTTCGGGTGCTTGCCAGGGATTAAGTCTGGAGCTCTATCCAACAGTCTCCTCACTGCTCCTCTCTGTGCTCCAAAAAGAGGGTGAGACCTCTTTTCAGATAAACCCTGTGTGTGTGTTTTATACAGATGAGGGCCAGAGAGGATCAAACAAGGGAGGATGATGATTTTGAGATTTGTTACCAAAGGTTTCTCGCCTGCTACTTATGCCCAGCACCATTTTTAATGTACAAACACACGTCTTGTCTTTTTTAAACAGCTACAGCATTCACTGAGCATGAAGGCCACTGGGAACTAGCTTCTGTGAAAAAGGAAAGAGCAGAGGCCAAGGAACATTAAACTATTTTTATTTATTTTGCTGTCCTCTCTCACCTACAAGGTTCAGCTGGAGTTTAATGCTGTATATTTATTTGTAAGGACTACATGAGGAGGTGGGCAGTAAATTTGTAGGTGTTGAAACCAGGCTCTTTCCTCCCGCAAACAAAGCTGAGTTTCAAGGTTTAATTCATTTCTTTTGTTCGTTTCCGGGCTGATTGAAAAGAAAAAAAAAACGCGTGGTCACAGGCCAAGATGGTTTTGTTTTGTTGGCCATGAAGATCGTTCTCTGTCTCTGTACTCCAGCCGTGAACTTAAACCGTCATACACTTCACAAGAGCAAAATGTTCATACTCTTATTTTTTATTTTTTTTACAGCTTATAATAAAACATTCAACAACAACTCGGGAAGGAATTCAATAGTATTTTGAAAAATAATGTTGATGAAAAATGCAAGCAAGAGAAGAAGTTTTGCTTATTTGAAATTCATTAACAACAAGGCAACAATAGGTGGTACGTGAACTCCGGAGGAGCGGGTCATATAGTGAAAATGAAGTGTAAATGAAGACATTCAACAGCAGTAAAGTGTGTTCCCTAAAGCATTCTTTCAATGATAAGCTAAACCCTGCAGCGTATGTCGCGTGTTTTAATTGTTGTGGTATTTGAGGACACCTCTAGCTCACCTCTAAATTGTTAAGTCTTCTAAAGAGAAGAAAAGAGTTTTGGAGCAGCACAAGCAGATAGACTGGAAGCCATTATTCATTCTTTCAACAACAGGAACGTAAAGTGAGTTTGAAGTTCTCAAATATAACTTTACCAGCACAATGTTGAATGCAAAGGCTTCTTACTGTATGACACAGGAAGCTGTGTCCGTTTTAAAGGTGCACTCAAATGTGAAAGTCTTGCTTCCAGGACTGTTGGTTTTATGTGATTGCATCAGTTAGCAATTGTTCGTAATCTTGTTTACTCATTTAATTTTTAAACTTACTTGCTTTTTGGTTTGGGTTCAGGGCTTTATGTTTTAGAATTTACCAAAACAGTTTTGATTTGCTTTTTCATATTATAGTACATCTTAAAAAGACGTTTGTTCTCAGCAAGCTTCGCGGGGAGCAGGAGAAAGTGATTTTTCTCCACTATTCACTGCGTAGTGTATCCCAGACAACAAAAAACATTCATCCAAATTACATTAAAAATATTTTCTCAGTTACTCAGTGTTTCTAGCCACAGGCCATGGAAAAATAGACTTTATGAAAACAGTTTTTTTGGATTTCCAGATGCACGGGAACATTGTATTTGGTAAGAGATGTTGCTGTTGAATTTTGATTGTTTTTTATTTTCATTTTCATGGTCATCAGAGGACGTCTCTGGTGATCTTCTGACTTTTGATTCAGAGTTTTCATGTGAAGAAAGCTCAGCATCTTCACACTTTCCAGAAAATGCTTCCTTGACTTGACAGTTAATTTTTCTCGAGCACCAAATGTACTTTGGATTTACTACTAATTAGCAAATGCTATCTTGCTAACACACTAAACTAACATATTTAAAATAGGATATTACAACTGCTAGACATCAGCATGTTAACATTGCCATTGTGAGCATATTAGCCTGCTGCCATCTGCATTTAACTTAAGTAGCACATTAACATGTCTGCAGAGTGTTAGTTTTGTTACCTCACCTTGTGTTGTATCATCTGCATAAAATTCACATGTCTTTGCATCTTACTTTTGCACCTTCCACATTGTACCGTGCACGAACACAGAGCTTTTCAAGTACAGAGGAATGCAAAAACAAAGCTTCTCTCACCATGAAAATAATAATTATTCTACCAATCAGAGCTTTGCAGACACCGAATTCTAAAATCACAGCGGTGTTTCTGCATTTATTTATTTTTTGCAAGCCTTTATCTTCCCCTGTGTTCACCTTGTGCTTTTTTAGGCACCTTTGAGTCTACTTCTGTCAAATTAACTTCCAAATAGTTCGAGCAACCAAATGAGGCCCTGTGCATGTTAATGGCATCACACGAAACAGTTTATTTGTTTGTACTTAATGATTTAGTGCAGGCGATATTATTAGAGCTCTGGGCTGATGGCAGTGGCTAGCCCTTTCTGATTCAAGAGACCAGCTAAGGGTTCATTTAGGGCTCCTCTCTGATTATTTAAGATGCTAATTGCCCACTGCTGATCAGCATCCAGTAAATCAGAGTAAATCTGATGCCCCTTCTCACTACAAGTGCTGTAGTGGCATGGGATTACACGAAGCTAGCAGTTGGTGTCCATGCCTTCATCCTACCTTATCTGCCCCACCTCCTCCAAAAGGCTATGATCCAACCTTTTTGCGGACCCCTGGAAGAGCAGCTATTTTAGAGATCCAAAAAAAACAAAAAAAACGGACCAGGCTGTGTTTGAGTGAAGAGCCCAGTAATCAGAGACAACCTGTTAAAATCCAGCTCACCTGTGACTCAAAATAATGACTGTTTATAATGAATTAAAAAGGGAAATAAAGCACAGGCGATGTATTACTGTTAGCCCTCCTTTGCTATTGATATACAAAAAAGATTTTAACTGGACAGCTTCAACTGATCTCACCTCCACATGTTTTTTTCCTATCTGTGTTTTTTTTATACTCTAAATATCAAGGTGGAAAAGGGGAGAAAAATATCACTGAGTGTTCAGACACTGTTGCTAAAGCAGAGAGGGATTTTAGCATACCCGCATGTCTGGCTGTTTTTTCTTTTCCTTTCTTTTTTTTTTTTTTCCTGCATGTGATGCCTCTCCGCTGGCTGCTTTGGTGCTTCACTTGGTTGGCCTTGTTGTTTTTGCTGTGGTTTCTAGTCGCTAGCTAGCAGCTCCCTGTGGATATGTGATGCCGTGCCCCTGGCTGCAGTTCACACACTCACCCTGCCTCTCTTTTTCAGGCAGCGAGGGGGAAAGAGAGAGAGAGAGAGAGAGAGAGAGAGAGAGAGAGAGAGAGAGGATGTTTACCATGCTGTGGAGCTGCCTGCTTCCCAGCTTGTCTGCCTCAGCCCCAGCCTCAGACCAGAGACAGAGACATAGGGGGAGGGAGCACTGCATCTTTCTTTCCTTCCCTCCCTCCCTTTTTTTGCGCCAATTTTCCCTTCCTCCACTCTCGCCTTTATATTTCTTGTCTTCGCCTGCCCTCTAAAGGCCAAAGGGCTTTGCGCTCTGTATGTAAATGCGTGTGTGTGTGTGTGTGTGTTTGTGTGTAGCAGCCAGACTGCATCTGGCTGGTGCATCAGGCAGTGGCTTTTGCTCAGCATGTGAATTCCCTCCCTCTGCTGTAGCTTCAGAGCTTAGGTCTTAGTGGGGTATTTTCACATTCATGCACACACACACACACACTCTCTCTCTCTCACACACACACACACACACACAAAGGATGGTGTAATTACCCTATGCTCTCATGTAATCCCCCAGGTGTTGTATTTATCTCCACTGCAGCATATCTGACACCCAGCGCCAATACCTGGATTCACTTCAGTCACAGTCCCTGCACCAAAACCATTCCCCAGGCTGTAGTCTCATAACACTGTGTGCGCGTATATATGTGTATTACATTATAAACAGCATGCAATGCTATTTTCATGTCTTCTGTTATGTTCAGATTTGCAATTTAGCACTGGATATGACCATTGACATCTGTATTAGGTGCAGTCGAGCTGTGTGGTTGAGCATTAGAGTGTGCTTCATATTTTCAGTGATGGATAATAAGGATTGTCTTGTTTAACATACAAGTAAAAGCAAAGAGGAAAAGAAAGGTCTGGAATGGTAAAAGGCACAAGCTGATGGTTAATGGAAATAAAAGAGAGAAACTTGGGGATTTAAATACGCAAACTGCAGAGAGAACACACCAATACACACAGTTAGCTTTCAGGCAGACAGATCCACAATCAAACACGCAGCCATACAGTCAGCCTTGCAGGCTTTCAGGCAAGCCGAGCCCAGGGCCGTGCTGCAGGGGCCCTCTCCTCCCCACACCAGTGTCATCCCTCTGATTGGAGTCTGTCTGTCAGCCGAGTTTGACATGATGATGGCAAGGGAACACTGGAAACCCGCGCTTTTTGTTCTTATGTTTCTTTATATCGCACCGGTGACGTGCAGCACTGAGCTGTTTTCGAGACATGACAGAAAGTCAGCTTGGACTAAAAGCACTGGAGCAGATTGCTGTTATTTTATTTTGGGTATGGTTTTGTTTCAGGTAGTTTTACAGTCCTTTCGGATTTTCACAAGAGCAGAGTAAAAGGCAACTTTTTCTGTGGGTCAGTGATTTTAAAACACTACTGCAACAAGATTTCTATTGTTAGACAATACAGCTTTATCTGACTTGCCGTGCTGCTTCGTCTGGTTATTATTTCTATTTCTGTTTTATTCGTTTACATATCTTTGCCTTTGCAATAAGCCATTTTCCCACGAGTTTTGTGTTTTCATGCAGATATTTGAGCATTTGTAATTTGAATTTTGATTTTGCCCTTTCATGTTCATATTTATGTTCTCTATACTCGATGGCTGTTTAAATGTCCCTGCATTGTGCCGACTAAAGAAGAGTACCGCTGCATTCATTTTTGATGAAAGCAGAAGTATTAAGTAGAGGTGAGAGAAGTAAACCTTGTCCTCCCTTTTTCCTTTTCTCCACTTCAGGTTGAAAACACTCCACAGAGTGCTCGAGTTCATGGCACAGACTTACAGGCCCCTTGCAGAGCTTTATCCTGCACCAGTTCTCTCAAAGGAAGGCACAGACCAGAAAAAAAACCCCAACCTTAGACTTTGAAAGCCATCCCGTCTTTTTTAGCGCTCGTCCAGAAGGGACAAGGATGAATCCATTTTTCTGCAGACGTATTGTTGCTTGTGGCCATGTTTCTGCATGGAGTACTATAGTCGTGTATTTTTTTTTTCATCCACATTTTACTGGACCTGAAACTTTCTACAATGTGTCATGCCAGGGTTGGCTTCACACATTGCAGCCACTCCTACTGGATGAGCGTAATAGTGAGGACAGCTTGTTATAGAAACCTGGTGATTATGACCTGCTGTGAACAACCTCTCTCTCTCACTCATCCACCACATTGCTCCGTGTCCCTCTCCCTCCCCACTATCCTTCTCTTGTGGCCACTTTGATCAAATCTGTGCTCTTACGTCCTTGACTGCTGCCCCTGACGCCTGACCCCTGCATTTGAAATTTCCCCGCTTATGTAAAAGTTTATGTAGATTAATGCCACAATTTATGCAGATTGAGTTTTTGCCACTCAGACTTGAAGCACTAAAAGGTAGATGAGCACTGACCTCCCCCGCTAACAGCTACGTGAGCTCTCACCGATTATCTCATAACTGCTACACACAGTGTTAGTTCTGCAGCAGACAGAGAGATGGAGAGCAATTTCAGAATTCATAACGTTGCATTTTTATACTTTTTTTTTTAACACTGCCATTTAAAACAGGGCTGTCTTTTTGTCAAAGTGGCATCTGGGAGACTTAGTAAGTGTGGTTTGTGTCATGATGCAATACACACACAGGATTGTCCCTCCTTTAAAACATCATGCTTCCTGCAGCCCCACAGTGTCTGTCAAACAGAAACAACTGCCAGCAGTGGTATCAAGCAGCTTTTCAGCTGTCTGTGTGTCATGCCGAGCCTCCACAGAGCCGTAAACTCGCTCACAAGTGGCAGCAGCATTGCCGAGGTTGAACAGTCAAGTGCCATCAAGAGCAGTTTGCCATAGAAATGGGTCTATCTGAAAGCAAACAAAGGGCTCACACTTGACTCGACCCGCTCCATGTAGGCTAAATGCACACGGGCCTGTCTGACACTGGAAAATGGCTTTCAGCCTGAACAGAGAAGCAGAAGAGTAGAGAAAGGAGACGGTAAATGTCACCATTATAACTTTGCTGGCTTTGTAAGAAAGGAGGAGAGGAAAAAAATGTTACATTCAGCTGTGACTGTCATGTTCACTTTGAATGTAGTGATGCGGGGCTGAAAGGGTAAAGTCAAGGTTACTGGATTTGTTTTGACTGTAAATAATTGCATTAAAACTACGAGTCTAGTATTTGTAGCACACTTGTAAATGATTTGGATTAATGCATTAAGTTTGCTTTTACAAATCTTTGCCACGAACCTTTTTCTCTGCAAAGCACAAACTTCTAAAGGTGCCATTTGCTGTTGTCACAGTGGAGCTGTGTCGTGAGTTAGTCACCGCCAGCCGCTGATGAGAGAAATGAGCTCACTTACAGCGTTGCATCAAAAAAAGCAGGAAAGGCAGAGTCTCCCATCAGGTCACTAACCCACTGCACCTTTTACACAAACACAAAGTGACCCGCCAGTCACCGAGTTAAGACAAGGTGTCAGCTGAAGTTAGTGCTGAAGTGAGCTAAAAGCCACGGCTGGCACCGAGGTCCAGTGGGAAAACAGCTGTTCATTTAAAACTCTCCACTTCACACAGTGTGTGTGTGTTGGGAGAGAGTTTCCCGAAGCATGTGTGTGTATGTGTACTGTATAGCATATTGTTTGTGTGCGTGTGTACCATTTATATCTGTTGCTGTGTCCTGCCATTGACCCGTGTCGTGTCTCTTCCGCCTTATTTGATAATGATGCCGCAGCCTAAGCTAGCTTGGCTGCATGTCAGTTTCGTCTGTTATAATGTTATCACTAATGCTTCAGCTGGCTGTTTACATTACACTCATTAACCTCCAAGTCTCAGGCCAATCTGCCACTTTAAAATATTTAAAATCTCATCATTTACTCCGGCACTGTAGCTTGCACTGTAGATTTCAGGCGGATGGTACCTCATTTAACCCACATTTAAAGTTTAACACCTAATATTCTCTCTGCTAATTACCCACGCCGACGAGGTCGGGCCGTGGGTAGGGCGATCACGGCCGTCTGTCCGTCTGTATGTATGTATGCGGATGTGTGGCTATGCCCGCACGATAACACGAGAACAAACAGAGATAGGATAACCACAGATGTTCATCTTGACCTACCCTGGTCACCCATTAATTTTGGGGTCAAAAGGTCAAAGGTCAAGCTCGCAGGGCTACTTCGTGCAAAATCCCCTTATAATCTACTATATAAGCTTGCAAATATGAACTTTGGTATATCTAAGGGTAGGACTACCACATTGTACCTCTTGGCCTTCAACTTCACCTTTGACCTACCCTGGTCACCCGTTAATTTTGGGGTCAAAGGTCAAGGTCACAGGGCTACCTGCCATGTTTAGGAAGGTGTCCGGCGTGGGTCTGCATCTCGCTTGAGTGCATTCTAGTTTCCACTTAAGCACTCTCAGATGATGCCAAATGTAAAAATGGCTCATCTCTGTTTGCTTTAAATCTGTTTTCTGCCTTCCTTCAATATTGATGAGGAGTTTGGAGTTGACTTTTGAGAATGCAATAACAGATTCTGTAGTACAATTAAAATAATACACTCCTGTCAGAAATATCAAAAGTATTGCAGACTGATTAGGGATCCTTGCAAACACCATTTTTATGTGCAATAATTTAGTTTTGAAAATGCAAGGTGTTGTGTGCATTATTCTGCTGCACCTGCAAACATGCAACAGCCTTTATTTGCCTATTATAAAAAAAAAAAGGTGAAGGTTGTGTGATCTGATTATGCGTACCTCTGTCTCCACCAGGCTCAGTTCTCCTCCAGCAGACTGATAATGACGGTCGGGTTCCGCTGGATCTGGTCTCGGCACCGAGTCAGAGGGAGGAGCTCCTGCACAGTGCGCAGGCCGGCGACTCGACCCTGAAAAACACAGTGACTGAGGTTTTGAATCTTCCCCTTCTGGAGGCCGGATCCTCTCTGCTGGCCCACCTCATTTTCTCCTATCAGCAGGAGAGGGGCTTGCCTGGTTACACGCAACCCAGCGACAAGCCCTGCAGCCTGGTCTACAAGATGGTCAGGGCCCTGGAGACGCCCTCCTTCCAAAAAGTGACTTTGGGCTGGACGGACCAGCGGGCAGTGAGGATGGTGGAAGACGTGGAGACACTGTTGGAGCTCAGCCAAGGGAAGTACCAGGGGCAGGTGTCTCAAGCTGTGAGAGAGTGTAAAGGAGAGAACACACTGTTCCTGATGGAAATACTGGAAGATCTAAGGTCTCGAGGAGAAGCACTAGTAGCAGACTTGTGACAACACACACAGATAAAGACTTGAATGCACAACCTATGTCCGAATGTTAACAAATTGGAAAACACATGACTGTTACATGGTCACATAGTTCACTAAGGCCTTCTTCAAATATTGACCTTCTGACACAATGTGGATGTTCTCTCCAGAATAATGTCAAAGTTAGCTGTATTTTAATTTCTCCAGAGGTACCATTTTATACTCTCTTGATGCGGACATGGTTCAGCTATATTTTGCTACCTTATTTTGGTTTAAAATGTTTTGCACTTGACAAATATTTCTGATATAGAAAAGTGCAGTTGCATGTTTTTTCTAGCAACATTTCACTGTAGACTGTCACTACCTCACATTTGACTTTTCTATAGCTACATAAAGTTTTTTTTTTTTTTTTCATTTTTGTGACTACTATTTATGACAAAATAAATGAAAATACATTAGTTAATTATTGCACTCCCTGCTATGGTGTCAAGAAATTCTGACAGCATTGAATCCACGGTGATCTAGTGTTTTATAAAAAGTAAGTCAGCAGAAAAATAGCTACGGCCGTGTTACGCTGAATGATGCTCTGACAGATGGGAGTTCCTTTATGTGGTGGCCACGGTGAAAAAGAAACCAGTTCTCCAGTAATCCTGGTCTGAAATGGTGATGTGCACTCCGGGTCTCAGCCGCAGAGGCAGCTGTGAAGAATGAGCCACTTCACGAAGCTGAACATGAACGAAGAGAGGGGCTTAGGCCGACGTGTTGGCGTGGGACGAGTGGGCAGTGGAGCAAAGGACGCGAGCAGAGAGATCTGAACCTGAAATGGAAGCATAGCTGGTGTCTAAGACTGAGATGAATTGCCTTACATTCCATTTATTTACCAGTGTTGCCTTAAAAATGATGCAGAAAACAAATATCCAGACATTCTGAAGATGATAAAAAATATTTAATCTCTTTTTTTTCAAAATAAGTAACATACATCAGATGCATTTCATTATTCAAATCAGAGATATACATCATATTTTCTTTTGCCCCTCCTGACCCAACCCAGTCTCATCTCCTACAGCGTTCCTGTCCGGAAATGTCATTGGTCAGAACTGGGCACATGAAGATGATGTCACAGGCAGGCAACATTGCAGGCGGAAAAGACAGATCTTAGAAAATGAGGCAGGCATACACCTACTTTACAATATCATCACCAGACCATCAACAGGCATACTGTATAAAATACAACCATAAATTAATAAGTAGTTAGCTATGTACAGTATCATTTAAAAAATAAATAGTCTCATTTAAACTTGGTGCAAATAAAAGTGCTTTTTTTCCCTTTACAACGGTCATTCTGATACATTCCTTTTATATAAGTTATTTTCTCTACATCATACAAAATAAAAACACTTTGGTTTGCTTTAAAACAGCCAAAACCAAAAAATAAATAAAAAGAGAGACAGTATTTGGATGCAGTACCACACAATAGTCACCACAATTTGCTGTAAAATGACTACATATAGTAGTAGACACATACATATCAGGTATTCAAGCAGTCCCTTCAGGCATTATAAAAAGCCATCCCTCACGAGTCACCGAGTGCGTTCGTTGGTTGAGGAGGCTGTAATCAGTTTGCGACGGTCTGCTCTTGGGGACAGTCTGTTATTGTCTTTCAAGTGGATTCCTCAAAAACAACAAAGCTAAATCAGCAGCCCTCTGGAGTGACAGATCCAAGCCTGTTGATATTTAAGCATGGAGATGGATGGGCGAGGAGGGAGGGAGCAGGAGACGATAGAGGTGATGGCGAGCAGACAGACGAGGCGAGAGGATGACAAAAATGGCAGAAGAGCGCTCTGGTTGCAATGGCGAGGGGGTTTAGAATGATAAAGACAGACAGAGAGACAGACAAAGGGGGGGGGAAAGGGAACCAAAAGGGGTAGAGGGCGGAGGGTGGTGGAGGCAGGGATCAATAGGATGAGAGGAGACCTCCTCAAATGTAGCCTGTGCTGTGATCTTTCAAGAGATGCTCAGCGAGAAGCCCAGGAGACCGTCCCTTCAGACAGGGTCGCAACCCCGCTCACTGACGAATGAGGGAACCGCAGAGAGAGCAAACGGAGGGAAGAAGGATCTGAAATATCATAAAAACGCACACACACATTCATTCCTCCGTCCCTGACATCTCAGGCCTAAGTCCCCTCGGAGCCTTGTCTTGTCACACAATGACTTGCTGCTCATCTAGCATCTCAGCAAACTCTACACCAAATAACAGCTGGCACTTCTGCTACACCACACACGCACACACACTGACTGAATCTCGGCATCAGTCTACAGCTGGAGGGGAGATACAACTGTAACACACACCGACGCTGAGAAAAAGCAACATGTCTTTGATTGCATAAACGCGTATACGCAAACACTCTTACACAGTTCACATATACGAGCCTCTGTCTCTGGAAAGACTGATCAAAGTTGAGCTGTGGGCACAGGAGGTGGGGCAGATGGAGAGGGCGGCCAGCCTGGGGCACAGCATCACAGAGAGCATGTTTGTGTTTGTGTGTCAGTTTTATGTGTGAGTGTGCCTGAGAGGGAGAGAATGTTCCTGCTCAAATACAATGTTAGGTTTTCATCTGTGAGCAAGTAGGTACAGTACGTGTATGCGAGATCTCTTGTATTCACGTGAGAGGATGGGGTTTTTGTGTGTGTGTGTCTGCATACATGCACATGCAGAAAAGCGTGTGTGTGTGTGTGTGGCCGCCAAGGCAAACACACACAGGGAGATGAGAGGAAAGGAGACCAGCCTTTCAAACAAGATTAGGGCTGTGGCTGCCTAAAGGCCTGCCTGCCTGACGACACTCTGCATAGACTGGGTGACATCTATATTAACACCACGACAGCAGGCCCAGTCTGCTGTGCCTCCTGACAGAGAGAGGAGGTGTCTCCTTGACTGACTGGGGATTTTGACATGATTTTAAGAGGTTAAACAAGACTACGGCTAAATTATCTGCTCATTTACTAGTGAAAAAGGTTTGGGGTGTAGCAGCCACTCTCTAATACTCAACAGTGTTCATCTTTTTTTTCCTATCGGTACTATTTATTGAAAGTGATGTAATTACAATCTATTTTTAAGAAGTAGAGACCCACCGTTTTTTAAGCTGATACTACTGTGGCTTGATTTTTTTTTTTCTTTTGATTTGGAAACAACAAATTTGGCCATTGTAATAAAGCACAGACAGATACCAACACAAGCCTTCAGCCTGTTGGTCCAGATTTGTGTTTGTGTAGAAGGACATATCTGGAGGCTACCACCATAATTGCTAATCAACTTGGCTGGCTGAGTTAAGTGGAGACAATCCAAATTACTGCCAGTGAACATAACATCATTACCACATCCAAGATTGGAAGAAAACAAAAGATACTTCAGTACAAAATCAATTAGAAAATATAAACATATTACCAAAATCATTTAATAACAACAACATGAGCTAAAAAAAAAAATCTATTGCAGAGAGATAACGCAGAATGTTAGCATAAGGCTTGTATTTTTGATTAACATGGATGCACCCAAACATGTCTTTTTTGGAACAGTGAGAATAAATGTTAAACTCATTTTACTTATTGTGTGACACTTGTGGCAAGCAACTAGACAGAGTCCTCGGAGCTGTCAGAGGGATGGAGACAAGAAATGAGGAGAGCGGCTCACACGGCTGATATAAAGGTCATTCCATCCATCCTTCCCACTCGCCTTCAAAATCAAAAGCATAATAGTTATGATATTAATTCAAGAGGTTTCTTGTACTTGTTTCATACAAAAAAATGACACTTCAGGAAACTTTACTGTACACCATAAGTAATTAAAGACAGAAAAGAAGTTTAAGAGAATGAAATAGGAAATAAAAAATGGAAGGATAGTTGAGCCGAGCTGCTCCAGAGCCGTCCTCCTCTGCTCCTCAGTGTCCAGTAATAGACCAAGAGAAGAAAAGTGGAGAAGAGAGGAGTTGGTGGGCGGACACAGTCATCTACCCGGGGTTGTTTTTCTTCCTTTTATTTGGACTGGGATTGGGATCCAGTTTCAGCTCTCGGTACTGCACCTGTTAAAACACACAGAAACACGCACGCACACACACCACCCGGTCAGGTGGAAAGAGCAAAGGATGCTTGAATAGCACAGAGACCCTCCAGAGGCTCCAGTCCAGCTGTGTGGAACAGTGGCCTCGGGGAAGGGATTACACACTGATTACAGCACACACATACACACAGATGCAGACACCACTCACATGCGCACACACAAACACAACACACGTACACTGTTCAAAGCTCCAAATACACTCGTTGCTCACTCACAGACACACGCAAATGTGCGCGTACACGCATACTTCCACAGATGTGCAACAGTGGCCTAAGGGAAGGGATCACACAAACAAACAAAGAACAGGGCAAGGGCTCATGGGAAAGCTTGGAGAGACAACAGTCATCTCAGCGTAGCAAGATGGCGAGCAGAGAAAGGGCAGAAAGATGGGGAGGAGACAGATGGTAGAAAAAATGCACCGTAACCCGTTCAGAACAAAAGTTACAGTTACTACAGTATTAAACCATTACTAATTACATGTGGCATGATGCATACTGCCTATATTTCAGGGGTTTAATATGACTAACGACTGAATTAGGGACAAAATCCTTAGCTTTAAGTTCATGTGCTGTTAAATAAAGAGTCACTTCTTGAAGTATTGTGAATAAGTTAATTCTCTGAAAGGAAACTCACAGGAGGAGTATGTGATTCAAATCAAATACATTTTTTGTTTCCTCATGGTGTGTTAGCTGTTTGTTCTGTGTGTGCTGAAAAAGGTAAGATATTCTAGTTTAGTTTTAGTTCAGGAGAAGGACCACAACTCAAATAGTCCCCTTCCTATTGTATGCCTATAATGCCTACCTGCCCTAAACACTGTCTGTTTTTGTTTGTCGTGCTGGATCCACAGGATGCTATATCACTCGCCAAGCCTTAGACTGCCATTCTTGTTACATCTAAAGTAAGAAAATTCAACTTGTGCTTCTTCAATCGTCTGAAACCATGCACCCACCGGACGAGGACCTGTCCAGTCGATCTTCTTTATGCCATCTAGGTAAACCTACAAACAACTGACATCACTGAAGTCCAAGCCTAGTCTGCTGACAGAGCCCACCAAATGCCACCAGAAGCACTGAGGAACCATTAGGCAGCCAAACTCTCCACCGTCCAATAATCCGGTTAGGTGTATCTATTTCTCACGGTTCTCTCCATTCCATTTAATTCTGTGACGACTCCGATCTGTGTGGCCTTTCCCTCCTAATTACCTTCAAAGGTCCTCTTGAGGAACACCCATAAGTCGTTTGCTCAAAAATAATTCTCCTCTCCTTGGACTGGCTCACCTCAACACTGTATTCCAAACCATCTATCAACTAATGCTCCAGTTTGGTCTCCTGGCAATAACCCCCATTCAAAATCTGTGAATGGACCATAGTTGTTCTGCAGGGCGTCTCCAAAGTAACGCAAATTTGTTATCACTGCTCTGATAACAAACTAAGTAGTTATTCAACCCTTCATAACCTCCAGAAGTTCACAATGTGCCACCATAAACCAACCAACCGCAACATTGTGTAGCGTGAAGACGTTTATGCTTTAATTGCACTCGTTAATAGAAAGGGGCACCACTTCAGTTTTACTGAAGAAAACAATATTTGATTGAACCTGTAATGATTCTGTCTTCAGTCTCATAAATTAAGACGTAAATTCTGATTGAAGTGACTTCATTTCCCACACCAAGAAATACACGACCATGAATCGGTCTAAATTTTATACGTTTATTTACTATTCTACCGAGACAACAAACAAAGGCTATATAGAGACTAAATGACACAATGAAACAATAAAATAAGACCAATGTGAGTGTGTGTGAATGTGGGTGTGTGTGTGTATGTGTGTGAATGCAAGTTTATACAGGTTTGGTGACGGCACACCAAACAAACAGAATAATGGTGAAAGCAGGACTGTGAACGTACGATCTAAGGTTAGATTTGTATAGTTTGGGTTTATCGAATGTTACGCTAAAATTAGTTGGTTATTAAGTTATTCACACATCAACCTGATCTGGAGCAGATAGAGAAGTTGGCTTTGCCTACTTTGAGTTGCGCTGACTGGAAAGGAGTCTCCTTTGGCTGGCTCAGCTGAACACTACACGATGGCCCAGGCGTTCGTTTCCTGAGTCTCTCGTCGGTTGCCTGGCAACGAGCTGCCGTCGGATCTCTCTGGCGCAGGAGGTCAGAGTCTGCCAGCAGACTGGTACTGACTGATGATGTAGGCTGTCTCTGGTCCGGGAGATGACAGTCTTAGGGTTGATGGAGAATAACTTCTGTGGCTCTCGAAAAACCTTTGGAGAGCGTTGGCCTAACGCTCCAAAGCTCACGAAAACTAGAGATGTTGACTTGGTCAAAAGGGAAAATAAGCACTTAGGCTATTTGAACAAAAAGTCGAAAAAGATTAAACTAAGATTAACTGAGAGCCACTGATGTAAAAGACAACGCGCGAGACAAATGGTCCAGAACTCTCAAGAGTAGAACCGGACAAAAATCTAATACGTGAAAAACGATTAGGCTGA
>OMNN01051591.1:12171-37651 GCA_900302755.1 Chromis chromis | reverse complement strand
ATTACATATTTAAAAGCAAAAAATACACATAATGGCATGTAAAAGTAAGGCAAGAAAATGAATTTTAATTACAGAAAACTGCTGTTTTTTTTATTAGATATGTATTTTCTGTTATTTTACATAATTTTTTGGTTCCCTGCTGCCATTGTTTAAATCTTTTTTTAAATTTATATTCACACATAGTAACAGTAAGGTTTCAAAGTTTCAGCAAAAACCTAATAAACGTGTGTTTTTGTTCCTTTGGGTTTCCTAAAGTAAATAATTCCACACAAAAAAGCAAAGTTTACTCATATATGTAGGATTTCTTTACAGTAAATATGTTAAGGTGCTTTGTAAAAAATATCAAGAAAATCTCAGTAATAAGAAACTGTAAATGTTTGATGTGTCTCTTGCAGGAGGAAGGGGACGTTCTTTGTCTCCCAGGTGGTTCTGACACCGAAGGCGAGCACCGTGATGAAGGGAGTGGCCAGTGGACTGAGGGAGACAATCACAGAGAGGTACATGTTGGTACCTGTGTGTGTTTGTTTGTGACAGGGAGGTAAAAAAAAAAAAAAAGTGTTTTGTGTTCATGTTCAGTACAACAGTAGGACTGGAAAAGATGCAAGGTTAGCACCCACGGTGGTACACAATGTTACCCAACAGACAGTCCAAAATTATAGCAACACCTCAGGGCTCCAGAGGCCCCAGAGGTGACGCAGTTTGCCCACATCAAAAATTCATGGGCATATGTACACTTATACACACACGTAAACAGTCATATGTGAGTCACCATGGCATTATAGCTAAATATGGAGGCATGTTGGTTTCTACAGGTATCCCTAGGCGTTTGACACTGCCCTCTTTTTTTTGTTTGTTTTGAACAGCTGCCACAAACCACAGGCAATGCTTCTCTCCTTCCTAGATCATTGTGCATGATTTTCCCCCCCTAATTTACCCTCAACTTGGTCTGTATTTCACTCCCTCCTAATGTCATCAGTTTGTTAAAAGCATCTATTTTCCTGGCATGAATTATTCATTTGATAATTCCACTATCAGCCATTCTCACCAGGCGTTTAGTTACTTTGATGTTCTGCAAACACGGTAGCCATTCATTTTTACCACTGCCAGTTTGTAGGACTAACGAGGAAGCAAAAACACGAGGAAGGATTTTTGTCATGCAGAAAAGCCGAGCGAGGCGTCTGCGACAAACTCCCCTGGTGCTCGGTTCACATGAATATGTCCGGCCAGTGTTCAGAGTGTCCTTCTCACAGCTGGTGTCTGGCTTACAGACATCACATGCTGCGTCACGGAGATCTTTTATCACAGCGTGCCCCTCTCCGTGTTAAACCAGCCAACCATGAATCATCCCCTCCTCTGTCCCTCTGTATATCTGTTTTGACTTTATCTCCCCCCCCACTCCCTCCCCCTTCGTGCTCTTTTCTTCTGATTCTGTCTCCGTGCATCCTCCCAGGGCGTTACCAGGCATGATGCAGTGGATCAGATCGCAGAGGCCAGGGGAGAGCGGCATCAACATCATCACGGCCGATTTTGTGGAGCTTGGAGAATTCATCAGCGCCGTCATCACCCTCAACTATCACCTGGATGAAGACGACGACGACGATGCCACCTGAGAGCTCTAAAGGGGGCGTTCAGGGGAGCGTAGTCGCCGCTGTTCGCTGCTGGTGGTTGAGTCTGTGCTCTCACTCTTTTCCCTTTGGCATTTATTTCAGGAGGGGAGCTGCACTGCTCCTTTCACTTTATTTAGGGCTATAGTGAATTGAGAGGTCAAGTGGAAAAAAAGGGGGGTTGAGGAAAAGGCAAGTTGAGACACTGATGTTTGGGTTGGAGCACTATGAGAATGAGGTTTAGTTCTGTTTCCTGTTTTGGGGGGATCAAAATGTTGTTTTTTCACCCCCCAGTGTGAGATAAGAGTTAATTTTCTTTACTCCCCGTGCTGTAAAAAAAATAAAAACCCAAAAAACCCTGCTTTTTCCACTGATCAAATGCACTGTTTTTAGGCTTACCGCTTAACCAAGGGTAGGTTCCTCAGAGCATATCAACTGTCTGCTAAATGTGCAACTATCTTGGTATTCTAGTGATAGTGAGAGTTTCTTTTTGTTTTTTGTTTTTTTAAAAGAGGCTGTTTTAAATAAGTCTGTGTAACTCAAATTGTAGGCTGGTGTAAGTAGCTAGCAGTTATACGTCTTGTTTGGAAAATCTGTCCAAGTGAAGTCTCTCTATCTTTTTCTTTTTGTTTTAACGATATGCATCCCTCATCAGATCACTGCAGGTGTTTTTGCAGAAAAGAAAATGCCTCTAGTAGCTTGAATGCAGGGTGTTTATTCACTACATAAGCAAGAAATGAACCATTTCACATTACTTTAACAGTGTCGGTAATCTCTCACGGGGGTTTTCACCCAGTAATAGTCTCCCCCTGAAGTCAAGACATTAATCAGACACGTGTGTGCTATAAAACGGATTGATTACAACCATTGAATTCACAAATCTAAAACCAAGAGAGAGCAAGAGTGCAGCATGACCAGCCAGGAAAATGTACCAATTTTCAGTGTGTTTAAAATTTCAACTCTCACAGTCAGAAGATGCAGTCAATGCAGCCAGTCGTCTCCAATCATTAGGCATTCAGCGTGACATTTTTTATTGTACTTAGTGGTGGGTGCTGCGTCGTGATAGCCGAGTATAAAAATACAGTATATCTGGGTACAAGAGTGTATCCGCCGTCTGTGTTTCCTTCGCCGCCTGCTTGCCCCCCGTGTTTGTGTCTATACTTACTGCTATAGTGCGGCCTATGTGAGTCACCACGAGATGTATCATCATGTTGTGTCTTTCATAATCACAGGTGATGAAGCTGCTTAACACTCACTCAGAGAATCGCTTTACTTCAGGAAAAGGGTAAACATCATCAGTCAGAGGTCCTGATGTGACCGCAGTGCTTACAATAAATGTTAAGTTCACATCCAGCTGTAGCTCTTCAGTGTCTGCTTCGAATCCCTGGGTTTCAGCTCTTATCAATACTGGAGCAATACATGCCCTCATTTTTTATTTATGTTTAATGCACCTTGTTCTTTTAATCCCCTCCGCCCCTCCCCCCACAATGTTAAATTCAAGATGGAAAAATAAAGCGAAATGGCACCCAGAAGGAACAATATTTTTATTGCAAGGTTTTACATATTATGCATGGAGAGAAAAAAATCACCTACTAGTCCAACATCCACACGCCTGATGATTAAGTGTGGCATTTTCTGCAGAGAATGTATTCTGCCAGGACATTGTTGTCAAGTTTGGTAATGTAAAGCCAGAAAAAAAAACAAAAAAAACAAAAACAGGAAACTCAGCTCTTTAGATTGGTGAATGTATGTGTCTTGTGAGTAACTGTGCCATTTCTAAAAGTCCCACGCGAGTGACTGAGTTTCAGCTCGAAGGTCCTGTTTGTAATATACGCTTCAGTGTGTAAATGAATTCCAGTTTTCAAACAGTAACTTCTCTCACTTCCGTGTGGTTTCATGTTAAAATGTTTTATATCGTGGAGAGTTTCTACATACTGTAACTGCAAATAACATACTGCCGATAAATTGTAAATTATCTGAATTATTACTAAGGGTCATTGACAATGTTTTCTTAACTTACACCTTAAGTGAGTTACCAACAGCTCTCGTTTTACTAGTTTATTTGATACGTCATTGTTTGTGCATGAACCAAGACATATACAGTTTGCTGTATCCTGTACCAACAGGATCAGTGAGGTTTGTGCATAACTTCTGTTACTTCTTGCGTTTTGTTCTCAACAGCATGTGTGCATCTCAGCTGGAAATGTTCCTTCCCTTTAAGCCGCCTGTCTAGATTGATTTATTTTTTAAATGTTGTACTGCTACTGCCCCGTACAGATTATGAATGAACCCATACAAACGGGCAGACTTGAAAATGCTTTTGCAAATCGTGCTGTAAGGACATTCGTGTCTTCCCCGGTCCAAAACTGTTGTCATTGCCTTTATGTTCTGGTGTTTAAAAAAAAGAGTCCTTTGCTGTTGTAAAACTAAAAAAAACCTTTGTTCAAATGAAAGTGACTCTGTTCTAAGTGGAAAAATGGCAGATAAAATAAAGCTTCTATGCCTATTGAGTGAAGTATCATTCCCCTGAACTGTTTCTGGCTCTTTGAGTGGTGATTGGTTGCTTGGATGGTTGGTTGCTTAATTGAAAAGATCATTATTATAACCATTACAATAAAACTGCAATTTAATTCAATCGGCAAATGGCACTACTCTAGATCTGATGTAGATTTTCCAGCTTTTTAAGCTAGCTGTGTTTTAATCCCTGTCTGTGCAGAGGAGCATCCTAAAATCATTCTGTTTCCAGGGTGATGAAGATGGAGGTGGGTGGGCAGCGGCACAAGGGGTGACCTTACTGAGACTGTGTTTTGTAATTTGGCATCTGCCATTCTGCAGCCAGGTGTTGCTCACAAAGAGGAAACCAAGATACCTCAGGTGTAGAGTGGCTCATTGTTTGCGGTGTTTTTTGTGCAGCTTCAGTGTCTTCACTTGACTTTTTTCTGACCTTCTGTCACGTGACTCACAGAATCTAAGTATGTAGCTGTTTGGCTGCGAATCACTGAATTCGCTCAGTACAATAGAGGTGTTATTGTGGTATTTAGTCCCCTGATTGCACATTACAGTAGTTGAGGGAAGGGGGGAAAAAACAACTCATTTACCTTCTCAGTGTATATTCGTTTCTCCAATAATGTAAGGATTCTTTACAGGGAGAAAAAAAATGAACAAAAGGGTCCTAATATGTTGCATGTCCTTGGATTTTTATTGAAACAGTCATTTGCTAGAGAGAAGAAAATGCAAATGCACCGTTGTTGTGTGCTCAGGAATGCGGTTGTGTCTGTCTGTCTCTCTCTGTCACGCACACACGAGCAAACAGGCAGATGAAGAGGAGGTAGAGGTGTAGGAGGTAGAGATGGATGATGGCATTCAGACAGTTTAAAGAGGGGCAGCAGCGAGATGCACGGAAAAGTTTGGAGAGTGCGGAGGAGGGAGAGTAATTTTCACCAGCCACTCCTGTGTCTTGTTATGAAGGTGCAGGTTGGCAACTAGTCTGCCAGACTATGTATATTAAAAAGAGAGATAAGTGAAAAGCGAGATTAAAACATTGAAAGCTTGCCATAAAAAGATCAAGCTCCTAAAAAATAAACAACATAAGTTAATTATTAAGGGAGTCTTTGGTGGGGAATCTGTGAGAATTGCAACGATTCCTCCAGCCGCTCAGACACCAAAGCAGCAATGTTGAATTTAGGATACAGTTTATACAGCCATCTGGAGATGAGTATGCACTAAAGCTGCATATTCATTGACTGATATTGTCGCTGTCTGAGCCTCGCAGACGTCACTCTCTGGCAGACCAAACTTAGAGGGCAGATGGCGGTCAAAGATGTCCCGCCGAACATCATGAGACCCACAGAAGCAGAACTAATGGAGGGCATGGTCTGGTGGCCTATTGTCTGAGCCAACTGTTATTCTAGCCCGAGGTGCTGGGACTTGGCTTGATGCTGTACAGTAGATGAGTCATTTAGCATTGGGTGGTCATTTTTAATTTGTTATACACTATATTGCCAAAAGTATTGGGACACCCCTCCAAATAATTGAATTCAAGTGTTCCAATCACTTCCATGGCCACAGGTGTATAAAATCAGGCACCAAGGCATGCAGACTGCTTCTACAAACATTTGTGAAAGAATGGGTCGCTCTCAGGAGCTCAGTGAATTCAAGCGTGGTACCGTGATAGGTTGCCACCTGTGCAATAAGTCCATTCCTGAAATTTCCTCGATACTAAATACTCCACGGTCAACTGTTCCATGGTATTATAACAAGGTGGAAGCAATTGGGAACAACAGCAACTCAGCCACCAAGTGGTAGGCCACGTAAAATAACAGTTCCAGTGAAAGGAACTCTTAATGCTTCAGCATACCAAGACATTTTGGACAATTTCATGCTCCCAACTTTGTGGGAACAGTTTGGGGATGGCCCCTTCCTGTTCCAACATGACTGCGCACCAGTGCACAAAGCAAGGTCAATAAAGACATGGATGATCCAGTTTGGTGTGGAGGAACTTGACTTGCACAGAGTCCTGACCTCAAACCAACAGAACACCTTTGGGATGAATTAGAGCGAAGACTGAGAGCCAGGCCTTCTCGTCCAACATCAGTGCCTGACCTCACAAATGCACTTCTGGAAGAATGGTCAAAACTTCCAATAAACACTCCTAAATCTTGTAGAAAGCCTTCCCAGAAGAGTTGAGGCTGTTATAGCTGCAAAGGGTGGGCCAACTCCATATTAAACCCTACGGATTAAGAATGGAATGACATTAAAGTCCATCTGCGTGTAAAGGCAGACGTCCCAATACTTTTGGCAATATAGTGTATGTAATCAGTTCCTGGAGGGGCGATTTCTTATCTCACCAGTCTGATACAGATGTCAAGTCCAAGCCTGTATGCAGCACGTGTCACACCATGCCTGCCTCTCAATAATAACCTTAAATCTGCACTATAGCCCTCCATTTACTGCTCCCTGCCTCAGGCACTTACATTCTCAAATACAAAGGAAAGCAACCACCATGGTCATCTCAGTCCTCCACCACCTGCAGTGCCTTTTACTGCCCTTCCCATGAGCACCACTGCGCTGATGTAACTAAAATACACGCCCACTCATTTAACTGCAGACAGGTGGAATGGTTGTTCCCTGCAGCACAGCACGCACTGTAAAGGGGGCGAAAAATATCGTTTCACTTGGGTGCCCCAGGATTCTCTGATTTCAAATCATCACAGAGAATCATTGCAACTTTTAAAGCCAGTATTTAATCTCTGAATGCGTGCTTAACCCTGAGAGTTTTTGCTGAATGGTAACAGTCACACCCAGCCGGCATCTGAAACCAAAAGGATCTGGCTGTCTGTCAAATAAAGCCCCCCCTTCCCTCATCTGCCTTTCCTCTCCCTCCCCTTCCATCCCTATTTGACCCACTGCTGCTTTCATCTTCCTCCTCTGAGTACAAAGTGAATGCTGTGCTGCTGCTGGGACCCAGCCAGTCAAGTGGTAGTCAAGGAAGGAGTCTACCACTCCGACACTGACTACAAACTATAAAATCCCCCCCACCCTGCCGCAACTCTCTCTCTCAGTCGCTCTTCTGTCTTTCTCTGTCTCTCTTTCCCCAAGCTCATAAATGCCCAGGCTTCCATTTTACAGAAAATACATTTTGCTGTAACTGCTGTGCTTTTCGTTTTCTTGGCTGCAGGATTACAGGTTATATCCAGGCCTTCAGATATACACTGGCAGACCAGTGTCCCACTGACCCTCCAAAGCCTGCAATTTAGCACAGTTATTTATGGAGCGAGGAGAACACCTCCTCCCCTCCTGCTTCTCTCTGCTTTCATGATGCTGGACAGCCGCAAAGGCCGTTCACACTTGTGCCTCAGCCCTTCCCTGCTTGGTGAGCATGGCACTTTCTCTGTGAATCACAATCCTATTACCCCTCTACGGCCTCGTGGTGGGGTGATAAGAGCCGCCCTGTGCAGTGCAAGAGCGGTAGTGCTGAGTCTCCTTTAGCTGCGGTAGGTGGCTTAACCATGGGAAGAATGCTCCACAGAACTTTTATTGGGAATTAGCTTTTGCAAAAATGTCTGGATGTTTGTTAAAGATGAAATTGAATGGAAAAAAATAAACCAGAATATGTCTGTCTGTATCCCAGGAGACACCGAAATAGACATTAAGATAGAAATGGGATGAGAGTTTGTATAGTTATTGAAAAAATTAGAATTTGGTTTAAACATACAAAGAGGTCTGAAAATATGTAACCACAGATTTTTTTAATTGAATCAGTATTTTTCTTCACAAGTGATAATATCAGCTTTGCAGATCAGCTTTTGCTTTAATGGCAGTTGCACTTTGAGCTGGCCTTCACTTGACAAATTTATACAAAACCTGATAATTCATCTTCTCAAAGAATGATCCGACAGTGTTCCAGGGTTCTCAGTGTTCAAGTGTCCTCCGATATGTTCAATGGGATTGAGGTCGAATAAAAGTGTACATTGATCTCCAAATAGTTTTTGCAAATCTTTGAGATGTATTTGGTGTTTTAACCCGATGCATTATGAATCTGTCTCCACAAAGATACAAACCATGTCTCTGAGGAATAGAGTGATACTTGTCCTTGGTCACGGTGTTGTTCATTTGTCCAACTCCAGTGTAGGAAAAACACCCTTAGTCTATAATATTACTCCAGTCATCACTGTAAAATGCTGGTACGTCTTAAGCTTTGATTATACTCCCTTGGAGACACTCACACGGATATCTGTGGACACCATAGGTGCATAGTTGTTGTTATTACACTTCCTTTCTAGTGTGATGGAGTCAGAAGTGGAATCACTTATGTATATGTGCAGCAGGTTGTATTTATGTGTTCGGTACAGGTACACTACTGCGATAATAGGCACTACTGCACTTGTAGCATTGTCTGCATGGACATGGGCTGCATTCAGACATTCTGCGCATTTGTGGAGATAAGGAAATTTACGTCACTCAGATCCTTATGGATGCCGAAAGTTTAACACTGGCTTTAGTAAACCCCAAGTGTTTGGCCTTTTGTCCACTCCTGGAAAGTGGTCTGCAACCATTCATCATCTCAGACCACCACTGGACAACATTCTTTTGACAGTGCTTTTGTGTACTTGAAGTATTGTATTCTTTATTTAGCTAATTCTGTATCTGTAACAAAGTTGTTTTTCTGTCTCTCAGTGAAAGCTTGATTAATTGATCTTGTGATGGTGTGGTCACTTTTGGTCTGCCTGATCCTGCTTTGAAAGTGTTTTAGAGTCCACAAACTGCCCCCTTAGAAATTTCCAGTCCATCCATGATTTGACAATGTGAATGACAGTTAGACTTTTGTCACCGTCACGTAGCTTTGATGCCATGTTTATTACTATCACAATGCTACTTAATAAGTAAGTAAGCTTTTGATCCAATCCACTTCTGTTACCACAACGCTGGCTCAGTGGAATGGACACAACTGAAGGAAATATAGGAGTTAACATGGTCAGTTCCACAACTTTGCTTGAATTTGATTGCTAACCAACAAAACACAATCTGTGGTGGCCTAGTGGTTTGTGAAGTGAACTTGTAACCGGTGGGTCGCCGGTTCGAGTCCCTGGACTGGCAAGAGGTTGAGGTGGGAAAGTGAGAGCCACCGCTTGTCCCAGTCACCACCACTGTGGGCCCCTGACTGCTCCCCGGGCGCTGCGCTGCGGCAGCCCACTGCTCCTAGTATGTATAGTTAAGGTTAACTTTGAATAAGATGGGCCAAATGCAGAGAAGGGATTTCCGCAAGGGTAAAGGTTATATTATTATTCATTTGAAGTAGCATTACCACCTGTGCCGTTAAATGTTTCTAAATCTTCAAGCTTAAAATATGATAGATATTTAATGTGGGCTCAGACTTTTGGACCCAACTGTATTTGATACTATCTCACATCCAGGGTGGGATAATCAGATTTACATTTTCAATTTTAAGGAAAGCTGCACATCTAATAGAAATACTGTCTGCACCGTATTTAAATTTAATTTGGTGTCTAAACTTTATTGTACTATCAAAAGTAAAACTGCATCTCCTCCTGACTCACTGAATTGTAGCAACAGTTGTAACAAGCTGGTTAACTCATGAAGAAAAAGAAAATCCACATCCTCTATTTAACATTCACTCATACTGTGTACGTGTAGAGTAGATCTGAGTAGACTTTGCACACACTGCAACAAGCGCACAAACAGAAAAGGCACTCGCAGAGACACAGTCACCTCACATAGAATATGATATTTATCCACACTGTATTGTATGTCTATGCAAATAGCAACAATTTTCTGTGCACTGCTTTGAATAATACAGCCGACTATATCTCCTCATGTGCTTCCCACTGCTGTGTGCTACCGGGGACATTGTTAGATATATTAAAAAGCAGACAGCCTATCTCATCCCCCTCTCAGCAGCTGAAAGGAAATGAATGTGGCTTCACTGAAACTGGCTGTCTTATTTCAGATGTCTATTTGCTATTTATATTTATATATCTCTTATCTCTCCTCCATTTTCAAAATGCACTGAACTGGGCGACCTGATAGCCGAGGGGTTAGAGCGTACGCCACATGGGCGCAGATGTCGTTAGCAGTGATTCCCCTGTTCGATTTCCAGACGTCCGGACCTGTGCTGCCTGTCACTGCCCTGCTCTCCTTCCCCACATAAATACCAAGAAATCAAAAAGGAAAGAAAATGGACTAAACTGCACTTTCATTTGGGTGTCATAATGCAAAAATTCATTAAATCTCGCGCCGTGTGAATCCCTAGCTGTATGTTTAGTATGCAACTGCAGCCGTGTTTCCAAGTTTCATGTAAGGCAGTTTGTGTGTCAGCTGACAGGGTGATTCATTGTAACATGTGTAAGTGTGAGTGTGCTGACAGTGCTCTTAACCCTCTCATCAAAGCCCCAGCTTTCCTCTGAACCCCCTCCTCACCCAGGCCTTTATGTGAGCATCAATCCCTGTGCAGCCATGTACACTGCACCTAATTATGCGCAGGGCAGCGTGAGGAGTAGAAGGAGCCTCCTCTGTATGACTGTTACCCTGTCACAGCAAGAAAAAGGGAATAGCAGAAAAGGGGCTGGATAATTAGGAATCTGGTCCGTTTTTCCTTTTCCACTTTCACTCCTCTCCTTCTCACTCCGCTTCATCTGCATGTTTCAGAAGGTTTCTCCAATTACCGAGGCAGTACCCCCAACTGCTTCTCCATCCGCCACCAGGAGGGAAAGCAGGGTGTGTGAGGAGTTGAGAAAATGAAGGGATTCTGAGAACAGTGTGTGTTTGAATTAATGACCTAAATTAGCAGTTCTACAGGATAAAGTGAAATTGGATATCTGTTATATACAGTTTACAGTATCAGTGAGAGGGCTACGTTCATGATGTCTTGTTCTCATTGACAAACATGCAGTACAGCGGATATTTCCACAAAGGGACCTCTTTTATGGACTTTTATGCATATGCAGATGCACTCAAATACAGGCTATAATATGTAACAGCTACCTTGAGGCATGGATGTTATACATTCATGCAGGACTTTCACTTGTCTGTATGAATCATTGACTGCCTCATGGAATATCAGTTATCAGTAAGACAGCGGCATTTAAATGGCAAAGCAGTAGGATCAATCTTATAGTTTCCACTGATTACCGACATCTGACTTTTGAAACATCCTCTGCAATATACTCACATTGCGGACTTCTCCCGCATGCACACACACACACACATGCAGTAAAGCCACCCTCGCACCCTATCTCATTTCTCAGTTTTGCAGAATCAGCTGTAGCAGAGCTGACAATATGATGGTATTGAGGGGAGGATGGTGAAGGTGAAAATGACAGAAACCTGGCAGGGAGAGTGGACTCATGATAACGGTCGCACTGATTGGAGTGGGGGTTAATGTTATAGGTAAAAGAGGGGGAAAAAAACTCATGAATAATAGCTGCACTAGTTAAGCAGTACTCTCACTTGTGTCTGGGCTAAGAGGTTCAAAATGGTTGACCAGTGAAGGTGCGTTTTTGAGCAGAATGAGGGAGTATGAATAGCCATATATCAGTAAGAGTACAATCAAGGCTTTTAGGAATAAAAAATAAATAAATAATGGGAGTAGTTATAATAAATTTTCCATCAGGTCTAATTTTTTCCTTATTTCCCAGCTCGTCAGGCTTCATGGAAAGTCTAGATGACTGCAGCCTCTGTAAGGGTTCTGCATGAAACCCTTTCACTGAACAGAGAAAAACAGTTTTAAAGCAGCCAATTATTTCACGCTATTAGTCCTGACTTCTTAAAATATCAGCCTTGATGGAAAAAGGGCTTTTGATGGAAAAGGTTAGGTCTACTTGGCTTAATAGTAATAATGCATCCAGAGCAGGAATTAAAGAGACGTATTTGAGACGGTAACTATAAGTATTATCTTACATTTTCACCTGGAATGCTGTAGAAGGACTTTTTTTCCCCCAGGTCTGCTTCAGCGACTTTTCCTCCAGGTCTTGATTCATTGTTTGCCTTTTCAGTTACCATTACTTTCCCCCCAAAATAGCAGACGGCAGTAAAACTCTGTAGCTAATCTCCTCCTTCTTAGTTGGTCAGTATCAACCCTTTCCTCGCTCTGCTGCTCACTTTCAGCAGAGATTAGGATGTATGAATTCATTGGGCTAGCTGTGGCTGTAGTGGTGTAAACTGAACACGTGTGAGCCCTGTATCAAAGCACACTCGCTACACAGATACACCATCACTTTATGTTTTTGTTGACCCCATAATTCTCACTTGTCCGTGATTTATAACTGAGAATTGCTACAAAATCCCCTCCGCCATTCTGCCTTCGCACCAATGAGAAGCACGTAATAGCTTCTTATGAATAAAAATGGATAACATTATGGAGGTTTCATTTCAACCATGTAATGTTGCTGTCATTTCTACTTCTCCGAATCCTATGTATGTCGCACCAGAGAAATATCCCCCCTGATCCCATGTGAGAAATTTCATTCTCGCGGAGCCATAAGTCGAGCGACATCCTCGGAATATGAAATCAGCCGGAGGGGAATGGAAACAAAATTGCCGCTGGGTGGGTATACGCAAAGGCAGCCTATTAAAAACATACTGCGGTCATGGGAGGAGTTAGTGTGGTTGCAAGGTCATAGTGGGGACCAACCTAATTCACTTTGGCCACTAATGTTGCCTCGGAATGATCTACAGGGCTGTGGTTTCAGTACTTACCTAGAAGCCATGCGAGAGAAAGCGTGTCTCCTAATGCCTTAATATCACGGCATTACTAATTACAAAATGACCTCTATGATAGCAGGATGGATAGTGCTCTGCCAGAGATTGGAGCCTTTCAGCCAAAACAGTCTGGCAGAAGCATATGCAGTGGGGAAAAAACGGCGGAAAGACAGTGTGAGAGAGAGTTAGTTTGAGATAACACAACAGATTAACAAAGCACCATATTAACCTTCAGGTGCATCTAATTGTTAGGAAATTGAATGCAGCTCTCAGTGAGGGGGGATCAATATATCGAGCTGGCCTGGCTTACAACCTCTAATCCTGCAAATCTTCCCGAGGACCCGAAGTGCTGTATTGAATATCTGAGCATCTGAATGACTTGGATAGCGTTGCTTGAGCATAATTTATATAATGCATCTGCCTGTGTCTACTCTCATTCCCATCGGCGCTCGGTAATTTTTCAAGATCGGTCGACCTTTCTCCCATCAGAATATATTTAACTGCAGCGTCCATTGAAGCCGTGGTGCAAAAAAACTTCGGACACCTTATCTTTGTCTGTGCTTGTCGAGACTATTGTGTCTGGGGCTTGTTTGATCTGTTCAGACCTTATCATGGATTACCTTGATCTAAATAGTAATTATACACCGCTACAGACGGAGAAACATCTAAAGCTATCGATCACAGTTGTTTCAGCCACAAACAAATCCAATATGGCACAGAGAATGTGAAATATCTCCTTTATTAAAAGCCTGGTGAAGCCTGCCCACTTGCTGTACCTCTCGCATCCCTAATGTTTATCATGAAAACAAGCTGCCTCCTCTCTTTGTTTAGAAGCCGTGACACTCCATTTGCTGCTGTGTTCCTACATTTCTCAAGTGCGGATCTGTCACTCTAAATCATTTCATTCCTAATGTCTAGTTATTCATACAAAAACACATTTTGTATCTTTGAGCTCCTAAATCCGCTCATCGTTTTCGCAGGGTGAGGCTGCCCTAAAGCCCCCTGTCTGCCCCTTCAATCACAGGTTACTGTGCCACTTGTCATCTGCAGTCAGGCCTGTTATTTAGAGGCTTCCCTCAGGCCGCCTCTTTGTCTTTAGTGGCTCGATTAAATTAGAGTGACACCTGGCATGGATCCTCAGCTGTAATGGCCCTTCTTTTCATCCCGTCCCTTTTATCAGCATAATAGACCCCAGATGAAATATTACAAACCTCCAGCTCGTTGTCTGTGCGCGGCTGAACTCTGTGTGGGGTCAAAAGAAACAAGTCATCGGTTCATGAGACTTTAATGATATGGCAAATTAAAAGGATGTATTCAAATAGGCATGAATAACATCAGGAAATAGCCGTTGCAGTCCCCACATATTGTAGTCATTGGATGAATTACCTTTGAAATTACACAAGCACTCTAATCACATTAAATGCGCGGTTAGTGACTCGTGCACACTTGTCATGTTGAGGTGGTGGTGGGTGGTGATATTTTTAACCTCTCCAAGGCAATGGCACCGTGGTTTTGCGTCCGTCCCTGAAAATAGAAGACTGCCGTGGAGCAACGTTCTCGCGGTGGTTTACAGTTACACGCTGCCATATATAATGAATTTTATACACCTTTTGTTATGCAAAGGAGGCATGATGAAAAGAATCTCATCATTGAGAAATGGAATTCCAGCTGCCCCTCCTCCCCGTGGTCATGAGTGTTGCTGGAGGTGCAGCACAGTATACTGGAGGAAAATCCCCTCCACTCCAATCTCTTGAGCTCTGACGTATTTGGCCTTTTGATATTTCATGTGCCTCTTCTTTGCAATAAAAGAAGAAGGAGGGGGGGGGGAGCTGGCAAACCTGGGTTAAAACCCATTCAATTTTATACTAAGCTTAGAACACCGGGGCTGTGCAACTGCGGGTAGAAACTATGGGATGTGCCTTTTCAGTGAACCCAATGTTTAAACTGGAACTCTGATGAAAGATGTTAATTATTCACATATCTTACTGTTCCAATGCACATTTCCTGACCTTGCACTTTTCCAGCATATTTAACTACTTTCTATTGTTCCACCTTTATTCACAAATGCTAATTCGGCAAAATTTTTTTTAAAGCAACGCTATCTTAACAGTGCAAATGTTCTGTTCTTGCTCTGCTTGCTTTAGTGCTGCCTTGGGTGACAACGCAATAATTGATAGTCAAAGATATAATGTTGGAATTAGATGCATTACTGGTTGATTGATATTATATCTCTCTGTTGACTTTTTGTCGCCTTGAGGTGGTCAGAATCTTCTGCAACACTGATAGAGGCTCATCCAGTATTGTTGCTTCCAAGTGACGATAAATTGCTCAGCAGAAACAAATTAATCACATAAAGATAATAAGCCAAATAGTAAACATGTCAAGCAGCACTTTTATTATACACACAAAAATGTAAATCACAAACATGATTCTAATTTTTTTTTTGTTATGCTATCTTTCTTCCCTCAAGTGCTATTTACAAGATAAATATGACAGCATCAGTGGAGACGCTACGGAAATGACATCTGCCCACACGCTGACAATCATGTTTAGTATTCTCTGTATTTTACAATCCTGTGGGGAAAAAAACAAAAAAAAAACATATGTTCCACCTCCCCTGATGTTCATCCCACACCTGTGCACATGTATGATTGCCTGCCAGTGTAAACACCCATTACTCACAGTCCCACAGACAGTGGGTCTGTTTAGGACGAGCGCCTCAAATGAAGGTCTGATGCTTCTCTTTATCTATCTTTGGCGCATAATTACATTATTTTCATAGGACCTACATTATCAGTGGCGGCATTCATCAGAGCTGTCGGCTTGCTTTGTTCTGTAAAAAGGCATATGTAATGCATAATTAGGTGTAGGCTGCCTGAAAAAGAATACAAAACACACAAAGGCAACCAGGAAAACTTCTACAAACACGACACTTTCATTCATCTCATGTCCTGTGATTATTTTCAGCAGCTCAGGTTGAGAAAAGCTTTGGTATCTCAAAGGGAAGTGAAAATAAGGGGAAGGTAAGGCACAGTAAAGCCTAAATTGAGGCCACTATTGAGGGCAGGGAGGGAATAGTTTGGGGGTTGACTCAAAAAGGCACAGGCTGAGAAGGAGTTTTAGTTGGGTCAGATGAACGTTGATTGCAGCTGCTATGAATCTATGATATGGTACATAACATTAAATGTTTTATTATAACCTGCCAATCAGATAAGCATCTTATATTTTTCCGGTAAAGTACAAGCATTTGATGTCAATGTGTATTGACCCCCTGGCTGATATTTCCTTTAATCTGATTAAACATAAAGAAATAACTTCTTTCATTTTCCGAGCAGCTTTGAAACTCGCTTTCTTTCTGACAGTTGAGGCAGCTGCGACTAATTATCTGAGCTAATGGTAAGATGAGAAAAGATTCTTTGCTTCGCCAACATCAGATTCATCATCAGCGTCACAATTAAGCTTGAATCGTGCAGCTGCGGGGATGTTTACGCAGACACACTATATGAATGCGGCGCTGCTGTGAATGCAGGTGAATTACTTCCAATCCCTCTGTGATTGGAACATAGAATTTCTGCCTCAAAGTTACGATGAATTGTGTGCTTTTACAGCTAGCATTAGACCACTACTGCCTAGGTAATGCCTTTTTAAACAATGCTAATTGCATGGACTTTTAGACGCAGGGACTGGTTTTCCCTGTGGTAAGCAGCAGGACATAAAAAAAGGACAGAGGAACAGGAGATAGCGCTCCACTTCTTAAATTAGGCCACAAAAGCAGGCTGTTAGAGCTGAGGACTCTATGCAACATCACTCCACTATAGATGTCATTATACTCCTTGCAATAATTCAGACGGAAATTGCCTGTGATGGAAGATGTTCGGCCACTTAAAGGTTAAATAGAGAGAAAATGGGCATTCAGCGAATAAAATTCACTTTTGTAAATGTGTATTCAGGGATACAAAATGCATTCCTGTAGCCCTGTTAAATTGTGCTGACTCCCAGACTAGTTCATATTTCTGATTTGTTTGACAAAAGAACTACCTTGTTGCCGGTATAATGTCTCTGTTGATTACCAGCCTTCCCTCTGCCAAGTGATAAGATCCTAAAGCAGATACTGACTGAATATGAGAAATTGCACAGTTAAACTATTATTCCGGCAATAACTGCTCGCTACATTTCTATTCATATGTGTACAAATGCAAACCCCCGAATGCAATCGTTTAAAATCTGTCACTTCACGTTTTCTTTGTGTAGCGCAGGAAATAATTAAACCGGAAAAGCCAGATTCCCTGTGTGAGTTCTGAATGGATGCACATAAAGCCGGACTCCTGTGCCACTTTGTGCTCTTTCTCCATCTCTGGATCACTCTCCATCATACATTAAAACACATTAGCCCCCCTCCATCCCTCCCTGCCCACAGAAAAAAGAGAGAGATGGAGAGGGAGCATGTGTACAAATGAATCAGCGCTGTTTGTTGTACTGTTTCAGACTCGAGCCGTTTCAAGTAGCTTATTTGAGAGAGCCGCAGATCATGTTTAGTAAGCTCGCTCTCATTATATCAGACCCTGGGGAGAGGAGGGCCCTCTCACTCCATACTATCAAAGCCATGGAGCTGCCTTAGAGGACATGCTTCAGTATGAATAGAGGCTCGAGAGTACATACAAAAAGTAGCATGCTCAGCCCTCATCACCTCTCTCAGTGGGAAGCTGCCAGCATTCAAGGTTTTGATCAAGCCTCGCTGTAATGGCTGTGGGTGACAGGTATACGAAACCATAGTTGTGGAAATAAATAGCTTGATTAGCATAATGCATCACCAACAAATTTAGCTTTTTTGGATCCGGCTGAAAGAACTACTTTTTGCCTGACTGCAGCATTCATATACCTTCTGGGATCGTATTTCATAGGACAAACACACAATTATGTAAACAGGGTATTTACCTCTGCACTGTTGGAAGGTAATGTAATTTACTTCCAGTGTGTGCCTGATACTCTGTCACTAAATTGTCTTGTATTTTTGCATGCTTTGAATCGGCTCAGCAGCTCCCATTGTCCACCAAAAGTGTATTTCCACTCTTTTCTGTAATCATAATTCACCTGATACTCACAGCACTTACCTCCAGAAATCCGAGCCATATTGATCCATCTGGAGCAGAGCAGCGTCGCTATAAACAGGCTAATCTAACATAAAAGCTGGTCTCTCAGTGTCCTAGCCTGTTGAAACGATTTAGCTCTGCCTGGTAGCAATGAATAAATAAATAGATAAATGAAAGACCCAATCGCAGGCTCGGCCCCGCCGTGCATCCCAACCGCACGCGACTGGAGGCAACAGCAGTGAGATATGAGATTATTTGGAATAATGTCTCTTACATTTTGCAGGTCTTTAGCACCACAGGGTTGGGAATGGGGATGTGATGGTGGCTATCATCAGTCAAACTCCTGTCTTCTGGCTTGCCTCGACCCGCACCTCGCATCTGAACTTTGTGACCTTTTGCCATTCTCACGCGTGATTAATTGCCACTTTGCCTGTCTGCTGATAATCTATGTGATGATTATCAAGGGAATGATGACTTTACCTGAATACTAGTCAGAAGAAATTTGCCACTTACCTCTGTCTGCCCCTTCCCATTTATTATTCCTCACTCCTGCTTGACTTGCTGCCAGTAGCCTGAAGTTAGTGCAATAAGGTTTGTGTGGGACTCAGATACTCTTATATCTGTCAGGATTACGAGCAATTCATTGCAACCTTCAGCAGCCCTTGCCAACTGTTCTCATAACACCGACTGTACTGGGCAGTTTGTTGCACTTTACCAGTACATTGTGAAGAGTAACCTGCACTTTGAACACTGTTAAATGGATACATGCTTAACATATGGTTTAAGGGGAGGTAGGGGAAAAGGGAGATTTCCTTCGAGATTTGTTGAATTAAAAAACACATTTTTAAATAATTTTCTTTGATGAATTCTTTAAACCCACAGCTGTGTTTCCCTCCTCTCTTCGGCCATTATTAATTCATTGACATTTTGCTGGAATGGAAATTATCAGGATGTTGAGGAGTGGATGTGTGATTGCCTGCAGTGAACAGACCCATGTTTGATGCGGTTACATGGCAGAATGTGGTTTCTTTCACCATTTTCTTGTATGTGAAGCGTGGGGATTTTTTTTTTGCACTTGGGTGGATTCAGTAGACTTTTCTCTCCTGTTTAACCCCACACCACACACCACATTAATATGGCCAGTAGTAGTAATGTGATATTTTTGCGCCGCATCTTAACCTCAGACTAAGAAAGCAGCACCATTCCTGCCATTAGACCTTTTGGCTCTGTTCACAGACGTATCTGTACTTGAAACAATCAGTCGCGGAGTGCATTAAGAATGTTGATCAGTGGTAATCCACAGTCCTCCCTCAAGTCAGACTGAATCTTTTCATCCTTAATTTGTACTGAACAGTAATTAAACCCTCAGTGAGATTTTCCTGAGCAATATGTGCCCAGTCTGAGTCAATATCCACCAACTCCATTTCCCCTTTTCCCCTTCCCCCGGCTAAGCCATATGTTTATTAAAAAGCCTGTCTATGTTATATTAAAGCACTCGCAGTCAAAGATGAATATTGCATGTCATCTTCCCATAACGACTGAAGACATTTATATATGAAAAATTCTGTGTTAAAGCCATTTCCAGCATTGTATAATGTGGGCAATCTTAAAACACGTGGGAGATATTTATCATTCACTTTTCGTATTTGGAGGAAAATACTGACACTGATATCCTCATCAGTACTACACGCTCTGCAATGTTTCCCTTTACTGACAAACTAATTATAATTAGATGCCTAACCATGCATTTTATTCTTAGCCCTGTAGGATTTAATTGCTTTTCATTCATATAATTAAAATGCGTTCCCACAATAATTGTCACCTCCCGTAAAATAAAAATAGAGTTTTCACCCAGTACAGTTTAGCTTTAGCGCAAAATGAGTCTATGGTAGATTTACAGTACATCTTGGAGGGTTTGGGGGAATTTTTTGGAACTACAGGTATTCAGAGCTCCCAACACAACACTGAATGAAGCCTTGCTATTGATTCAGTAGTCGTTTTTGGTAATAACTCCGTGAAGAGCAGAGTTGTTCCCACCACAGCTCTGGCAGTGAGCTGGTAGTCTCTTGCAGCTCCATGGCCTACTGAGCCGACTGTGAAAAACACACAAAAAAAGGCAAATTGAAAGGCTTGAGTAGCAATGAAGAACGGTCCCTCCAGTGTTCTATGCCCCTGTATGAGGTTGTTTTTTTGTTTTTTTTAAGCATTTAACTAAATCTAAGCTTTATTTGAATTTTAATTTTGCTGCTGTAGATCAGTTACAGTTGCAAAATGAAAAATATCCCCGTTTGTCTTCGTGTGTCTGTCTGTGTCTGACTCCTGGCACATTCTAGTCCCCCGCCGCCTCTTGTGCAATTAATGATCTTGCTTACAACATTAGCGCCACAATCATGAAAAATCGCACTGAAACACAGAGTCCCCCAACATATTGAGTTCAATTCATCAAGGGCTTCATGCTCATTGGCGATGTCAAACTTGGTCTCAGTGTTATTGAGTGCCTTCGTAATCAAGCACCTACCATAAGCTCTCAACAGGGATTATCTTCACGACAAGATATGATTCATCTCGAGGCTTGAATCCTCTTGTTTTAGGGTTTTACAGCATAAAAAAACATAAAAAATGTATGTGTTAATTCATTATTTTGTCAGTGTGTAGGAATAGTGTCTGTGACTGGAATTTTGAACTTTATCTCCGACTCAAGTATGCTACTTTCAAAGAATGACAGTTTCTCAGACAAGGATATGAAGGAGAAGAAAGCCTCTTTTGAGACTCGCTGCCTTTTTTTCATCAGCAGAAAGACACATCCAGATCAACCGTGGGTCAGACAGCCTCAGTATTAGGCTGGGAATTCAACATTTTGGGGTTTTTAAACATTTGACATTGTGTTATCTCTGTGTCTCATGTGATGGCCTTATCGAGGAGCGATTCTTTACGACGGCATTCAGTTAAAATTCAAGATTGTGGACATTGTTTGGCATGCTCTCTATCTCTTCACACCTTTACTGAAGTGATTGCACATCTCCGAAAGCCAAACATAGATTTCTTTTTAAATTCATATCAAGGAGGAGGAGGTGTAATGTTGCATACTTAAGTGGGATGCAGGATAGAGTTAGATTTTGACACACCAAAAGGAGGGTGTTTAAGTGGCATGAAGACAGGCACCATCAATCAGCAGACGTCTCTACTTGGCATTGTACATCACCGCAGTGCTGAAGGGCATCATCTGTCCCCAGATTTTCAGACAAAGTATGTAGCGTTATCACTCTTTACAGATGGGAAACACAACCATTATATACCATTCTTTTTGTTTTATTTGCATCATCAACAGCCATACACATTCGTTGGTCTCCCAGCACTGTAGCACGTAAACACAGGACATGAACACCAGTTTTCCTCTTCCATTGTCATCAGCAGACAAGCCTGTGGATGTTTATCCTACACCAGAAAGAATATTCAGTAGCACAGTAAATCAAAAAAATAAAAATAAAAATCTGCCTCAAGTAAAACAAAATGACAAATTCATTTACAAACCAACATCAGTGCAATTCTGTAGCAGATACAGTATGCTTCTGCAAATACTGATACTGTATGGTCACATTGGGAGGGAGTGCTCAGCAGTTCAGAGTGCACAGGGTTTTCAACAAAGAGAAGTAAAAGTCCATAAGATAAACAGCTCCTAACACTGAATCAATCGTTAATCTTTTTGCTGTAAACAAAACGAAGGTGCCAGAACAATTAGTGGTACACAGATCAGATGAAATGGAACCGGTCTGCCCAGGCTGTAAGTAAGTACTGCAGTGCAGACAGCTTTAGATAGAAAACCAAAGGAATCGTTCACTCTACCATGTAGCGGTGAATGATAATCATTTCTAGTCCTAATTTTCACTGTAAACATAATGACATTGATCTAAATAAAACCTCGCTGAAGTGACTAAGATGAGTGTAGGTGTAGAGCAACATGCTACAGAGAGATACTGTAAGGGTTGTGTGACTCATTATATCTAGTGCTCCCTAATCTAAGACCCCTCAAGCCCTCTCTAAGTGCCCCAATACTAGATTCAGAGAATCATAAAAGCTGCAGATTTGGTTGAAACCACTCATATACAAATGGGTAGTACATACTACAACAGGACAAACAGTGCTCTTGATCGTGACTTGAATTTATGTTATTTTTGAATATCATACAGCCTTTTTCACTTATATTATGATGCTGATGGCCCAGACTGAGTCATGACATGAAATGATCATCATATAATGTGAAGTATTGCTGCTATATATGTGCATTCTATGCAAGCATAGAAATAATAAACATACTGTAGCATATTCATTATATAAGATATCTCTGTGGCCAGCTTTGGCCCCAATTGTGGCATCATATACATTTCAGAATTTACATATATTCATATATACATGCACCTCTAGTGCAAGATATTTTTTATGTTTTAGGATCAGTTCATCCATGTATTTGGACAGCAACATCTTGAAACATATATCTGGTCCTACTCAAGTGGACCATTTACTAAAATCAAAAACACATAAGGCCCTTTCACAGGTCTGAGATCAGATTTTTTTTTTTGCACAATAGTGACAAAAATAAATAGTAACAGAAAGTGACACTATGCACAAAGTGATAAATTTCTATTTTCTGTAAGTGCACTGAAAACCAGTCAAATGTTTATGCAGGTGTTGTCAAGCATAGAAGATAAGCTCGGGAATCTGGCCGCCCTGCACCCCAGTGCCGTTAGTGCTGTCTGAGGAGCACTGGAACTGAAATGTCACTTTCCCACACTGTACCTCCGTCATTCCTTCCTGTCCAAAGTAGCTCAACTCGTTCCCATCGAGAACCACGCTGGCAGTGTAGAATGTGTCAGGCTCGATCTGGACTGGATACTCAAACCACACTGGGAAGGTGTTGCTGGAGCCATCGGAGAAGTATTTGCTGAGGTTTTGTCCCAGCAGTACTCCCTGACGTTTCAACTCAATCTTGGCACTGTACTCTGCTGAGCCACAGCTAGATCCATAAAGTCCAAACCCAGCGATGAAAACCCTCTTATCCACTGCAAACTGTATACTGTCACAGCGGCCCCGATAGCGCCACTGATTGCTTCTGTAGGCACAGGACTGGAATCTGTGGCAGCGCTGGGGTGTCAGGCCCTTCCTTGGCTGACTGACAAACTGCAGGTCAGGCTTCTTGGCTGCCGTGTACCACAGGAAGATGTCATTGGTCTCATTTAGCGTCAACACGCCCGACTGGGCCGCTCCATTGGCAAAATCATCCAGAGCCATTGTAGGGATGCGTATCAGGTACATGGCCTTGCCCAAAACTTTCCGCCTGTTGTCAGTCGAAGAGGTGAGCTCCTGTCTCTGGCACTCAGCCTCAGCCCAGTTTAGTGCAGCCTCAAATACCACTATCTCTTTAGCGTTGAGTGTCTCTCGCTGTAGGATACTCTCCAGGGTCTGGGCATCAATGTCGCAGAAGCCCTCCGAGCGTAACGCCAGCTCGGCCTGGGCATCAATCACCTCCCAGCAGCGCTGTGTCAGCTCCGGCTCCTCAAACAGGCAGCTCTGGGAAAGCAGCACGCAGGCGTTCTTGGCGCTCAGACTGGTCTCCAGGAAGTTGACGCAGGCACGTGCCAGGTGAGGGACAATGTACTTCTTGGCAGCGTAAAGAGTGGCCAACACTGTGTCAGCACTCAGGTCAATTTCATCACAGTAAATGTACCTGTTGATGTAAAAACGGGACTTTCTCAGCTTCATAGACAACAGATCAAACACCATGGAAATGACATGCAAGGTGTCATGGTGGAAACATGTTGGTTAAGATGATGATTATATTGTAGAAAGAGACCAAAAGGCATAATGAATACGATATTAAATACAGCATTTGAAGGTTAAAGTTAATTCTTGAAATTCACATTACATTTGTAAGCCACCACATGACTGTGTCTGTAAGAAAACATGTTGTACAACAATGGAAAGAGTTGTACAATAATTCCATTCTAAACAGAATGAAATTATTGTGCTAACTAATCAAACTAGTCATCAAAATAGTATTCCTCCTACGCCTTTTCCTACCACCTACTGTAGCTCGCCTGCAAGGGCGGAGAAAACAACACTCGGAAATAAAAGTGATGAAAGAATGGCAAGGAGCTGGTAGAAAACAATATCAAGGGATTCAGCGAGAAAAGTGGGAAGCATAATGAAATGCATTAAAGTAAAATAGACAGATATAGATTTTATCTGTAAAACTCAGGAAGAAGAAACACTTCATCTCATTTGTCTGTCGAAGGAAGTGCTCAACAGTTTTGTTCAAGATGTGCCAGAGCTAGATACAGACCAGTCTTATCAAATCTTTTTTCCACCGAGATCAAATTGAAATAGCAGTTATGTAATGGAGATGTTAGGGATGATGAAGAGTTTAGACAGAGGAGATTTCTTACTTCAGCATTGCCAGAAATGCTGCTGGTTCCACATCTGGTATATGGATTTCATCCTTGTTCTCAGCAAGTTCACCATAAAACATGGCATGGAACACTGAGCTGCCCACAGCCAACACATACTAATGAAAAAAGAAGAGAAAACAAAGTGAGGGAAATAGAAATGAAAACATAGTTCAGCTAGGATTTCACTAGAATCCACATGACATGTATTAACATCCAGAAAAAAAGGAGAACGTTTATTTGAAATGGGAATTGTAGCAAATCCAATTAGTTCACATGTGGCTCTTTCACTTTAGGTGAAACACAAATCTCTCAGTGAATATTGAACAATGTCTCAGTTCTGGAGAGACTGTACCTGTTGAGTTTCTCAGCTGTGCTTAGCCAGTTTCTATTTCCCCTGAGGACAGGGAGGCAGATTTCTAATGAAGAAGATTGCCTCTGACACAACTGAGCAGAGTGCAACAAAAGTTCAATTTACTGAAATTAATGGCTTTTCTGTATTTATGATGAAATCAGATGCAACACAATGCTACTAACATTATCAGTATTAAGCATTGTATACAAGGCTATGAACTCTTATTGTTCTCAAGTACATTTATGTTTCAGGTTTTGTGTATGCGTCTCTGTGTGATATGCGTATGTGCTGCACAAGTATGTGTAGGTGGGTGTGTGGGTGGTATAAATTTTCTCTAAAAAAGAACACAGGGTTTCTCTGAAGTAAATTGCAGGGAAGCCAATTGAAAATGAAGCCTGCAAATTTCTGTTTTTGGAAACAATATCATTGTTATCATCTATGTTGTAGTTGCACACTGATATTCATATTTTTTTGTTCATGAGACGAGATCAGCTCAATGACTGATGCTCTTATTTGTGGATTTAGAAACCAGTATACAAATACACATTACTCCAATAATGTCACTTTATTCTTTTTGCACTGCACAACTGTTTACTTTATGCATATCAGCACCTTAATATTCTGTGAATATTTGTGTCCTCTCAATTTTGAGTCAAAGCAACGAAATTTCGTTCACATGTGCACTGACAGTGTGTCTGTAAATGACAATAAAAACAAGTCTAAGTCTAAGTCACATCATGACCCATTATATTTTACAGATATCTGTAAATACCC
>OMNN01051591.1:0-12151 GCA_900302755.1 Chromis chromis | reverse complement strand
CATCTTGGAGGGATATAACTATAAACATAAATGAGATCATAATGCATATGCATTTCCTGCCAACTGGACACAATAAAGATCTCCGCACTGAACGTCATTATAACCCATTGGCATAATGTCCCCGCATAAAGTGCAGTCAAGTCATCCTCAGTGTCCTTCCATAACTGCTTTCTCTAAATGTGCATAGTGCACTGCAGCTACCAATCATAGATAATACATCTGGGTCCCATATAAAGAACAAGAAAGATGACCCATGCCGAGCTGATCTGAGCTTGTAGATGTGCAATGGGCAGCTGCAGCCAAATTTATGGCTGCAAAATCACTTACCCGATTTATGTGAATGTCATAATCATATTCAAATAGAGAACAAATTGAAGTGCTTTTAGATGAGCGATATGGGCTAGGCAGATGTAAGCCTTAATCACATCTTGAGAAAACAATGAGGTCAGAGGGCGGACTAAACAAAGAAGTCAGGATGACGACCTGCAGGTCACAACACGCATAAACCGGATGAGTACGAACCCGATTATAATAATGAATGGTAATATTCTAGAAGATTATAAAATTTTAAATGCTAATCACGTTAATGAGCACAAAAGTTTATTCTAGGAAGTGAGATACACAGCTGAATGTACCTTAATCTGCATTATCATTGAAACTGTTGGATGTGTTTGATTAAAAGTTGGGTAATTGCAGAGCAGTTTCTGAAAAGCTGAGCTAAAGCAGAGACAAAGGCGATCCATTCTGTGTGAGACGACTGCTGAGGAGGATATCCCATCCTCCTTCACTCACTCCGTTGCCTCTATCCTTCAGCCTAATTTACATAAATAATTGAGGACTGTCTCGAAAAGACACATGGTGCGGAAGTGAGAGTGGAGCACAAAGGACTTGAGTTCCATTACCGCTGGCAATGAGGAAGATTATTTTTTATGCTTGTGTGATATGAACAAGAATGGGCAAGGCTGGCTGATTGCTTGTTTGTTAATTTCCTCCCCTGATTTTAGTGGTTGATGAAATTCTTACCCTGTGTCCTGGCAGCCGCTGAGTCCTTCCAGGCTGACCCACCACAAAGTGAACATCTGCCATCAGCTCATTGTTGAACATTACTGAATTTCTAAAAAGGGGAAAGAAACAACAAGAAAATGAGATTTTAAAGAGGGAGTAACAATGCACAAACATAATTTCATTGTGTCTTTATCGAATAATAAAACTCAATCAGTGACTGGAGTCTTTAGCAGATGTTCGGGCAAAAATAGTAAATTGCATTCATACTTGTCTTTTGCTCTAAAAACAAGAGTTCAGCGTCCCTGTCGCTTCAGGCAGGACTAGAAACATTTTATTGATTTGAAAGTGTCACATAGCACACTAAAGCACAAAAACTATTTCAAAGCTCAATCATTTTTCACCCTTACATTACTTTTATTATTCCCTCTTTCTACATAAAGTCAGGGAAACAAGACAATGAACTCAATGGAAAATCCCCACTGTGAAAGAATGGGACCAACAATAAAGCTGCGTTCATATATTATTGAGTAGTGGAACATGTCACAGGGGTGGGTAAACAGCCCCATGATGTTCTGGAGAGACAACAAAGCCAGGTCGGAAAGCACACATTTTGCTCGGGACAGCTGGGGTCTTTTACTGATAGGCCAAGGTAAATATTTTGCTTTTAGTACAGAGCAGCCTCTGCCTGTTGTGCATATCAAACACACTCGGTGCCTGTCCACCCTCTGTTATGTCAGAGCGGCAAAGTCTGCAGGAGCCGGAGAGGCTGTAAACAGAGGGTCCCCCAGCAGATTGAGGGCAGGGCAGAGAGAGAGAGAGCACCCACCCATACTCAAACTAACACAAACACACACACACACACACATCTCAATACACAGGAGTAATTACCTTACAGAAGTGTTTAGTGATACATTTCTGATTTTAATAGAGGTTGTGTTCAGAACACTGGCAATTAAAATGGAGCTGAACTCTGCTGAACTTTCTGAGAAATTTCCAGATTAAATTTTCAAATTCATCTCCCCTGAATGTAATGTTGATGGAAACTGCTGGGATTGTAAGTGGTAATTTCCAGTGCAGCCAGAGGCTTACCTTTCTCTTATAGTGGAGTAGAGTCCCTGCCAGTTACAGTTTTGAATGGTGTTGTTGTTGTTGAGGTTCTGCTGCTGGTACTGTTGCACTGTGGTGGTGGATGCCGGCTTTTTGGTGGGAAAAATGTCTGCTGCCATCTTCTTCTTCTTCTTGCTCCTCAGAGTGATTATCTCATAACAGACTGGGGGCAGCTTGGAGCTGCCACTGGCATTCCCCTTCTTGGAGCTTTTACTTGACTTGCTTTTCACTGACTCAGGAAGCATTAAGAAGAAAGTCAGACATTTCATGTTCCTTCCCTTGGCATCGACCATGAGTGTGTTCAACTGCTGAGCAGTGGGAGTGTATGCAGAGAAGACATTCGCCAAGAGCAGGCAGGTGCGAAGGAGGACTGAGGGGGGAAGAGAGACTTGAGCTGTGCTGAGCAGTGCAGTAGTCACAGATCCTGTGCGAGGTTTGTTCGACCTTTAGGGAACTACCAGGATAACTCTTCTTTTGCCGTTTTTGTGACTCCTCTGAAGTGGCAGGTTCAGACTGGTGATCTGAAGGCACTTTTCCTGTGTGAAGTTTGATCTGCTGATGGAGAGGCTCTTGGGGTTCCCATCCCTGCTCGTCCAGAGTGAAGAGATCAGCTCTTCAAATCACTTCTTTCTTTCCTCCTCTGTTTCCTTGCCTCTCTCACTCACTGCTTCGCTGAGGGTTGGCCTGACAGCTCCAGATTTAGTATAACTGCAGTGGTCCTTAGGCAGCGGTGTTTACTCAGTTCCTTTCATTTCGCACTCTTACTCCCGCTGTGCTTGTCTCCGTCTCTCTGCCTCTCTTCATCTGTGGATCTACCTTTTTCTCTCCAGCGCTCGCTCTTTTTCTCCCTTCCTCTCCTCCATGGAGCAGAGTCATCTGCAGGATGCTGTAGCTGTGGATGCTGTGCCGCTCCGCTCAGCCTCTCGTTCTGCTGACTACAGAGGTTGAATGGGAGAGCGCAGAGGAGATCGAGAGCCGCCCCCCCTCCTTCCCGCCCCCTCTCAGCACAGCACATAGCTCTCTCCGGGGCTCAGCCAATGGCAGCCCACAGCATCCACGATTGGCTAATGCAGCCTAGTGCAGCACATACTTGAATATGCAATAGTCAACGTCTCCATTAAAGTGACAGCCATGTCCCATAAGAATGATATACTCATCCACAGCTCTACTTCCTGTGGTTCCTTTACCTGAAGCCACAGCATTCAATTTGCACTCCAGTGAATGCAGACTCCATGTTATAATTCAAAAGGGCAATGTAAATTTCCATGCTCTTTTTAAGGGCAGAATTTGCTTAATTCATACCTCCTGTGACAGTCTTTGAGTCTCTACTTTTTTAATGAGCTTTTCATACATTTATACAAACAACAGAATTTGCAGTTCATTATTCACTCGACTGCTTTGACTGGATTGTGACAATTTTATTAAATACACAACCTTTTTAGAAACAAGTTCATATCACAAACATTAATGTCAAAGCAAACATCATACACAAGTTATTAAAATAGAACCTTGTGACATGTTGCATGATGGTAATACATATTCCTACATCTTCAAATATTAGATTTGAATAATGTTCAGGTATTGCATTTTATTTTTTAATGCGGTGTAATTCCTTGGATGTTTTCTCAGAGCCTTTCTCTTGTGCTTGCTCTTAAGCTTTCTTGTCAAGTCATCTCTTCAGGAGAGTACACGGGGCTATGAATGTAATGCACTCTATACACAATGTATAATGCATATGGTTCCTTTGCTTGGCTTGTTTAGTTGGGCTTGTGCACAGTGTGTTTTCTATTTAAAGTGCTGGGATGATTTAGCTATTTTGTGGTGGTGGTTTAAACTGTTATGAAATGATAACATCTTTTATGTAGTAGCTTGCTGTTTTATTTCTTTCCTTAATAGCACTAGTTTGCAAGTTGCACTGATAATAGTTTTTGCTTTAAGTAGTACTATTACTGCTAGTAAATGCAGTTCAGTTGTAATATATTGTAGATTTTTTGTAAGAGTGAAAATAAAACTGGCCAAAGGAGGAGAATAAGGTGAATAAATTCAAAGGAGGACATCTTCCTTGAACCACTGTCACAATATTGATTTTTCTATAAACCCTAATTAACTGTCTTAGTGTTTGCTGCACTGAAGAGTATTAGCCCACTAAGCCCCCTTATACAGTGTACGCTGTCGAACAGAGAAATTTGCTATGGTAACATGGAGCCAACATTACAGGGCACCATACTCTCAAATTGCAGGCCACTAGAGATGTTACCCTGGTAACCACATCCACAAGCAACAGCGGGACAGGGATGTAGTATACAGACATAAAAACAATGATGGTAGTAAAGGAGAAGGCCTCTTGTAATTCTGCTTCTTTTGGCTTATCAAGAAACCTTAATTTAGCTGCAAATTTGTGCTGTGATTTTTCCTGTTATTCCACAGCAATTCAATGTCACTGCAAACCACTAAATTAAAACTGTAATGTTTAAGACGTAACCTTGATAACTGGTGACAGAATACACATGTTAAACCAACAGTTTTGTGATTTATGTGGCATCACTGTCTGGCAGCAGTATACAGTATATGATAAATAGGATGTCACTCTATATCACCCTAAATGGCTTCCTGCTTTCTTTAATTGCATTTTCCCTCCACTCATCAGCAGAAAATGTAATCTTGTTATTCACACATTCGGAGGGAGCGGCGAGAGGAGGAAGTAATGATGGTGTTGTCACAGCGTCAACATCACCTTTGTCTCACACTCTGTCATCACGTACTCGCTCATTTTCACAGGAAAGGAAAACATGATTGTAGTAGCACAGCAATCAGCGTCGTGGTCGACGGAGGCCATTTGTTCTTTGTTGATCGCTGATGATAGAATAACGCAGAATCTGACGCAAGCATAGGCTGACACCAAAAATGTATATGAACCATTTTTGATATGCTCAATAAATCCTGTGATAATACAGTTAAAACTTTGAACTTAAGATATTAATCATGCAAATACACAGTTTAAACATTTCCTTCATATTTCAAGGCCTTGCGGTGCTCCAGCCTCGGTGTATTAACTTCAAAAGGGGAAGTCAAAAGCGGCAGAAGTCCAGCTGTGCCTTTGTTGATTGCTTCTTTATGACAGTACTCAATGCAACACCCTTATCTTCAAAGTAGTTATACCAGGACACCTTCTTCTTTTAAGAAGTAACTGCAGCCGGTGTGCATTGCATACAAGCCAGAAAAAGTAGAAACGGTAGAAATAGTCAGGTGCTTAAATCATGTTGAAATAAATACAGCTGTCTCTTCTGCTGTTCACATCATTTGTTTTTTTTTTAAGCATTTTTAAACAAGCTAAAAAAGTTTCAATGATGTATTTTTTGTTTCCGATGAGATTACATGTCCTATTTCTAGATTACATAATTCATAAATTATGAGTAGCAATATTTTTAAATGCATTAGTGGCTTTCAGGCAGTGAATTGCTGGATAATTACTGGCGTGTGCTCACTGCAAGACATCAATTTGTAATTCTAGGAGTAGAAGTGCCGGGTAATAGTTTCTCAGTGTAAAAAGCACTATTACTGAAAAGAGGTGTAATATTAATGGGGTTTAGTGGAAAGATCTAAGTACGTTTTCTTCAAAACTCACTGAATACTGGGGTCATTAGTTATGTGGTGGAGGTGGCTGCCTGCCACTCTGAGTTTGAGCACTGAGATGCAGCCCTGCGTAGTGGCAGAGCTCTTCTGCAGAAAGACACCTGCTGGGAGGCTTGGCTGAGCATAGCGGAGGAGTGGGGAGGCTGGGAAATGAACTGTGATGCAGGCCTGGCACACGAAGGCAGGGACAGGATCCAGCAGCTCATCCAGTGTTCACCACCACCCCCCCTCACCACCACCACCACCACCTCCGCCCTCCCCGCAGCTCGCCCTCTCTGCTGCCACCATTAAAGCAGGCAAGGGCACCTGACAGGTGGAAGGGGCGGAAGGGATGGCGTCTGCCCAGAGACGGGGCTTAGAACTCCTGAAAAAGAGAGCTGTTAGTCAGCGGGGTCTTGGAGAGAGCTGGCAGTCAGGCACCAGAACAGTGCGAGTGTTTGTGTGTGTATGCATGAGAAAGCAAAAGCCCATATACGAGTTAATGTGCGTTTATGAAAACTCACAGTTTATCCAAACTCTCTTTTTCTGACACTGCACTCCACTGTTCACCCATTCCTCTTTTCTCCTCATTCACATCGACCGTCACGGCATTATTTTTCATCTCACATTGAGCCTCTGTTGCATAATCAGCTTGTCAGCATTTGCGAAGCCCCTAACAATGGCAGGATAAACATTTCATCACGCATTTCATTATGCAGCATGGATTTTTAACAATGTCCAACAAATAGCCGAACACACTTTAACTGACCAGAGAAGACAACAACACCACAGATGAGATGATAGCCTCTCCTTTAGCTTACAATCAATATGTCACAGGCAGAAGATGTATGGGGGTAATTTTACTTGCCTCGAAAGCACAGAAAAGCCAGGGACTGAAGAATGCAGCAAGCTTCTCTGCAGAACTTGCACAAGAAAAACCTTTTTTTAAACATAGGTGCATTGCTCCACACGTGCAGTATTTATCTGTATTTGTATCTATATATCTCTCTATCTATATGCACCTATTTTGCAAATGTGTGTGTCCACATGTCAGTGTGTATGTGTGTGTGTGCTGCTGCTGAGTGCGTGGACACAGTAATGACAGTGTAGAGAAGACCTCCTAACCCTGGCCCACAGCATGCTCACACGCTGACTCCCACACACTTTCTACCATTGCTCACTCATCGCCCTCTCTCTGCTGTCATGTAAAACTTGATAGCCATAATTTTCAGTGTGATTAAACGTTTTGCGTGCGCTTTGAGGGGGCCTTTTCAGATACATCACAAATTCTGCCCTAAAGTTAATTCGGCTGTGCGGCTCGGCGCTCCCCTAATCACGGCATTTTTGCTTGTTTGTTGTGTAGATCATCGTAATTGTTATTGTCTGAGCCTGCTCTGGGTTTGTATGTGCATAACACCTAATTGGTACTACATGTATTAAATCCGTAATTATACTGAGAGATTACTCCATTTATTTTGGCAACTGGGAAACCTTGAAGCATCTGAATAGGAGGGGTTGCACTCGAGCTCTGTGAAAGAACTGCTTTATATGATTTAAAACAAATACCATGTTCAGATTCACATCACGGCTGATGAGTCACCTATTTTTTAATCATCGTTTACCATTTGCAAACCTTCTTCCCTGAACAGCAATACTGCAATCATAGTTTAACCTCTAAAACTAGGTCTGCAAGGCTTTGGATTCCTTGACATGCTAAAGTGACATGCATGGTATAGAAATCGTAACACTCTGTGTATCCTTGAATATTAAGTATAGTTTTGAGTTACATGTACCTTACTTGAATGTTTCCATTTTATGCAACTTTATACTTTCTAATTTCAGAAGGACTTATTGTGCTTTCTTCTCTACTACATTTATCTGACAGCTTTAGTTCCTTTTAAGATAGAGATTTTACATAATGGCTAATATAATAAACTTTAAATATACAACACATTGTTAAATATTAACATGCATTTCCATTTATTTTTTTTGGCTTCAGACATCTTAAAAAGCAGTGTCTGGATCCTATTTCAGTGGGCTCTGAGTACTTAACAACTCCATACAGATAAATAGATTTTTCCCTCTAAACATCTCACATCATTTCCTTTCAATAGATATTCAAATGATGTCACCAAAAATCAAAAATTTGAAAAAAAATTTAAATTAGTATTAATTAATTAATTAATCATTAATGTTTTTTCTTCTTCTTTCGTCTCCCTATAATCATCTTATAACCCCTCAGGTTTATCTGCTGTCCTTATATATACAATTATGTAGTTTAAACTAGCTCCACCTGCAGCAGCTACAACAGTAACATGCTGCTGAGACAGTAATTATTTATTATATATTAAATAATTTAATACTGTCATATATATAACTGTATATGCAAATGTCATTACATTATGCACCTTTGGAGCACTAACAACCGTTAGTCACCACTAGTCTTTGCAAACACCTCCACAGAGGTTAAATTCCTGGGTTTCCCACCAGCGAGTCAGACTAGTCAGCCAGTCTAGTCTTGACACACATGAACTGATGAAGCCACTCGGATGAGAGGCGAAACGTCTTCACAGACAAATTACTGAGTCCATTTGCCTTCGATTGAATTGCCCAGAATTACTATGACCTGGATGAATGAGATCATTCGCAGACACTGTCACATATAGCAATTTATCAGTCAGAGGGACCAAACCAGTACTTTTGCTTTAATACTTTAGCTACATTGTACAGCTAATGTTAAAGTAGTATTTGTAATGCAGAACTTTTACTTGTAATTCAGCATTTCTGCATCGTTGTTTTGGTACTTTCCCTTAAGTAAAGGATACTACTGCCTGATATGTCTGAGGTTTATCTGAATTATTGGTTTTCTTTAAGCTGACGACTTTCACTCATAATAAAATGGAATTTACATTCTCTATTTTAACATGTACTCTGTGCCTAGTATTGCAGATTTTGTTTTAACATATGTACACATCTTAGCCATACTGTACACACATTTACAAATCTGTGTACAATTGTATATTCCTGCATATACTGACAATCCTCAGTACACCTTTACAGATGTGTGTGCACATTTACAGTTTCTTTAATACTTTGACAAATCTCAGTGCACTTCCAGGTCTGAAGACACATTTGCAGATTCCTTTACACATTCACAAATCAAACTACGACTTTACAGATTGGCTCACACATTCTCACATGTGCAAGACTGCGCACATGTACTGTACATATTGAGATGCAGATTTGCAGCTCTTCACACCTACTGCTACAGTAACACCCTCATGTCTGAAACCGAGGGCTCATTGTTTCTCTAATTACTAAGTGGTAAATCTGCCATTATTATCGGGGACTGCGTGTGTGCTGTGTGGGAACAGAAAGCTTAAAAGGCACAACAGCTTGAGAGGGTGTCAGCTGATCAAGACCTTGTAAAACTGGTTTTCAAGATGGTCGTGGTATTTAATGAACTCAGGTTTTTGATCTTTGGTTTAGTGGGTTGTCTTTGGGGACAGTAATTTAAGTGAGATTATCTTGTATTGTGCTGAATGTGGGGGACATCAGGCCAGTATTACCCCTGACCAAAAAGTCTTGTTGTGGCAAAATCCAGTGATGTCAAGCAGATGATGGAGGCTTTCTGGTTCAGGTTAGCATTGATTCAGCAAGCAGGAACAGGCCGACCACAAAGCCTGGAAGAGCTCCTGCTGCTCCAGAAGTGACAGCTCATGTGGGGGGAGTTCAATGAGGTAATGGAAAATGATTTTTGGTTTCTGATTTCTGAACTTCAAAGAGTTTCTACAGAAACATTGTTGGAATCAGGATATTACTCATGGATGGAGAAATGCTGAAATTTATGAGGAAACTTTGGAAAATGTAAACTCACTGAGAAACACACCCTCTATTGAGTAGTGCTGTAGCCTTGATGTTTCTTAAAAGCATTTAGTGTCTCCAGAATATTCATGCAATGTGGAGTTTTATTGGGGATTTTCAGCGAGTTCCATCTTTGAAGCTCAAGATTATTTGTGATCACTAAGTATTGCATGTCCCACACAGGAAATACAATTACTAGGATTTGTCTTCTGGTCTTTCTAATTCCACCACCATCCAGATCAATATGTGATTCATAAATTACAAACACTTTTGGCAGGAGACTTACTCTGGAGTCTGACTGGAAGGATATGCTTCTTCACTAATTTATGAGAGTCATAAAGTAGTACTTTATGAGTTCATATTGTTCATTAAAATCCCTGACGTGGAATGTACTAAATTACATAACCAACATTGCTTGTCCTGCTTTACTAATCCAGTCCGGACACGACTTATCTCCTTTGCATACATCACAGAGGCAGTTATAGAGCTCTGCAGTGGAGATGCTTAATGCTCTGTTGACAGGATGTCTGACTGTGTTCCCTGAGATCTCCACGAGGAGATGCTACTTAAGTGTTGTTGCTGAGGCAGCTACAGAGACCTACCCAGCTCTTATACACTCTGAGTGAGAGCTGATTTAAAATATTCATCTTGTAGAGCTTATCAAAGGTTAGTGCTGTTCCATGGAATGATTTTCAAAAATCCAGGTGTTGCCAGCGTTCAGAAAGTATCCATTACAGCCACATTTGGCTGAAAATGTGCACACGAGTGTTGTGCCGCTGAGGTTGGGAGGAATCAGCCGCCTCAAATGGAAGTTCTCAAGTTGAGGATTTCAAGTGTTTTTGGTTCTTAGAAACCGTCTCTTATCTGTTTTCTCTCTTCAAGTGCTTCAAGAATACTCAAGGACAATGTTCACAAAGATCTCTTGAGATTATTATCACTTTGTGTAATAGTAATGATAACATTCGCCAGAGGTCATCCCTCTCCCTGACACTCAAAACACAATCACAACTTTTAGCTTTTGCATTGCTTCTGATTCAGCCAGTTTATTCAAAAATTACCTGTGGCTAAAATTAAAATCCGCCTATAGAAGTCCTCTATTGTGGCAGAATCCAGCTGTCGCCGTCAGAATCTGGTGATGTCAAGCATAAAATGGAGGCCACACAGACCAGGTCACCTGTTGTTCCAGAAGTGACAGCTCATGTGGGAAAGGTCCACAGGTTCAGAGGTTCTGGTAAACCATAAGTGGCAGGATACTGCTCAGTGGGCATCCAGACAGACACACCCCCTCTGTGTTCAGTAGGCAGTGATGGAGCCTGGAGTTTCTCTTTTAATGGCATTTTAAGCTACCAGAAAGCTGCATCCAAGTGGATGTATTGGTGATTTTCATTGAGTCCTGTAAGATCAAGATTATTTGGGATTTCTTTTTAATTTTGATTCAGTCGGTTTACTCTGCATTCAAAAATTTAATTAAATCTAAATTCTTCCCCCCACCTCTGTCTCTCTCCATGGCATCTCCCAAATCATTTTCCAATCAATGTAATGAGTGTGTGCTTGTTTTTGTACACTTATAATACTAATAATTTGACTAATCTGCTTCATTTTATCTATATTGTTATTAAAACTCCCTTGTCGTCAAATATTATATATATTATATTCTGTGTCTTCATATGCATACCATCATGGCACTAGCATCCAAGACTTCAAGTAGTTCCATTTCCAAGTTTCACAAACACTTAGTCCACGGTCTCCCCTAAATAAACTCACCGACACTCAGTTGTTTAATTTAAAGTCTTTGAATCAGCTCTGGGGTTTAAATCATGCAGGTCCCCATTCCAACCAATCATTGAATCAGCAGATGATTTCACTTATTAGCATAATGTCAACCTGGCAGGAGGTGCTTGTCATAAATTCAGCTGTTTAGTGATCTTTAAGAGCTAAAACCAGCATGCTCTCAGACTTAAGTGGTACGCAGATGCTTCTTCCTGCAGTACTGTACCAGACTCTGCTATACCTAAAATATGGAAGGCAAGGTGTTGACGAAGCTGTTACAGTGTTGGCTGGAGTCCCACCGGTGCTGGAAAGGCTGACCATATGGTTCATCCTGTGATGTGATTTAACATGTCTGCAGCCCATGCAGATGCAGGAACCAGTGTATTCACACAAGACGCCCTGTTATACGATGCACACTGTACTGTGTTTTTGTACAGATACATTTTTTTTTAACTGTAATGCACCATTGGACTTGACTTATCTTGGATTGTGCTAAATATATGAGTATGTAAACAGCCTCCTTATGTGTTCAAGCTGCACCAAAGGAGCCCCAGAGGAGCAGAGTGCTGACCAGGCACAAACAAGCTTGGAGAAAACAAAGCGAGAGAGAGAGAGAGAGAGAGAGAGAGAGAGAGAGAGAGAGAGAGAGAGAGAGAGAGAGAGAGAGAGAGAGAGAGAGAGAGAGAGAGAGAGAGAGAGAGAGAGAGAGAGAGAGAGAGCAGACAGATGGAGAGGAGATATAGAGATATTTTGTAATGAGGGTCCTTTTGTTGAGGGAGGAGGGGACGTCTCC